>CM022948.1:52928575-53202337 GCA_012931725.1 Litsea cubeba
TCTTGGTTTGCCGTGAAAGGCATTTCTTTGGCATTTATAGCCGATTTTGGCGTTTATAGCCGATTTTTGGCGTTTATAGCCGATTTTGGCGTTTATAACCGATTTACAATCCTTATCAATATGAAAGACAAGAATTGTGATTTTTGTCTCTTTTAAAAAATACAAACTACAATGAAAAGCAAGAAAAGGAGGATCTAACTTCTCAGGAGATTGTGGGGGACTCGTTTAGATTGACGGTCGCAAGCCATATGTGGGCTTCGCCATCATCCATGCAGATGAGAACAGAGGATGCTATTGATTTGCTTGGCTTGGCTATAACCTCGGGTTTTTAGAGGACAAAGACCAAAGGAAGGTCCTATGTCCAATAAAAAGCCGAGTAGACGGGCTGAAAAGCCATATCTAAGCCATTGGAGGCAGGAGGAGAAGGCAAGGACCTTGGGGGGGGGTACCCCCCAAGGGACTTTTGTCACCTTGTTGCGGTGGCCGGTGTAGAACTTCCGCAGAGTTTTCTCTCTTTTTCCTTTCTCTGGATTTCGTCTGTGTGCTTGTGCTTTTTTCTCTGATGTTTCTGATTTTCTGTGTCTGTTTCTTCTTGGAGAGCCCTCCTATTTATAGGCTTTTAGGTAGCCTTTTAGGTGGGTTTATGGGCTTTTATTGTCATTAAGCCGCATAATGGGAGGAGTTACAAAATTGAATTATTTATTTTGTAACTCTTTTTTCTTGGCTTCTGATTGGCCGGAGGAGATTGAGGGCATTTAATCGCCTTTAATCGCCATGATGGGAGGAGTTAAATGGGTTAAATGCCATGAATCTCTTGACTTGTAACTCCCGAATGCTTGCTTCTGATTGGCCGTCCAAAGAAATGGATTAATGACTGTAATAAAGCTAGTCAATTAATCGCATTAAGTGGTCGCCGAGCAGCTGAAGAGTCGCGGGCCGTGCCACGTTTTTGAGATTCTTCTGTTGATGATCATCGATGGATCTTCATGTAGATCGACATCAGATGACCATGTAATTTCAGGTGTTTGTTGCCAACAGCGGGTCGGTGCCATCTGTCCTGTCGATTTCTCATCGGTCGGGTAGAAAGCACACTTTTTTGGTTGACCGGGTGGCGATCAATACTGTCTTCGATACTTTTGATGATTTACCCGTGTTTTGGACGGATGTCAGGGGACTTGGTGTCTCAAAAGCATGAATTTTGGAAAGTACCAGAGGCTGGGCACCTCGAATCGCGAAAAAAACGGCGAAAACCGGGGTTTCCGGGGCTTTCCCGGCGACCCCGGGGTCAAGGTCGCCGGCGACCCTGGCCCAGGGTCGCAGGGGGCTGCGACCCTGGGGGGGTTTTCCCCCTTTCGTGTCCCGTTTTGCGTCGGTTTTCGCCGTTTTTTCGCGATTCGAGGTGCCCAGCCTCTGGTACTTTCCAAAATTCATGCTTTTGAGACACCAAGTCCCCTGACATCCGTCCAAAACACGGTAAATCATCAAAAGTATCGAAGACAGTATTGATCGCCACCCGGTCAACCAAAAAAGTGTGCTTTCTACCCGACCAATCGAGAAATCGACAGGACAGATGGCACCGACCCGCTGTTGGCAACAAACACCTGAAATTACATGGTCATCTGATGTCGATCTACATGAAGATCCATCGATGATCATCAACAGAAGAATCTCAAAAGACGTGGCACGGCCCGCGACTCTTCAGCTGCTCGGCGACCACTTAATGCGATTAATTGACTAGCTTTATTACAGTCATTAATCCATTTCTTTGGACGGCCCAATCAGAAGCAAGCATTCGGGAGTTACAAGTCAAGAGATTCATGGCATTTAACCCATGAAACTCCTCCCATCATGGCGATTAAAGGCGATTAAATGCCCTCAATCTCCTCCGGCCAATCAGAAGCCAAGAAAAAAGAGTTACAAAATAAACAATTCAATTTTGTAACTCCTCCCATTATGCGGCTTAATGACAATAAAAGCCCATAAACCCACCTAAAAGGCTACCTAAAAGCCTATAAATAGGAGGGCTCTCCAAGAAGAAACAGACACAGAAAATCAGAAACATCAGAGAAAAAAGCACAAGCACACAGACAGAAATCCAGAGAAAGGAAAAAGAGAGAAAACTCTGCGGAAGTTCTACACCGGCCACCGCAACAAGGTGAGGTCGGTGCCATCTGTCCTGTCGATTTCTCGATCGGTCGGGTAGAAAGCACACTTTTTTGGTTGACCGGGTGGCGATCAATACTGTCTTCGATACTTTTGATGATTTACCCGTGTTTTGGACGGATGTCAGGGGACTTGGTGTCTCAAAAGCATGAATTTTGGAAAGTACCAGAGGCTGGGCACCTCGAATCGCGAAAAAACGGCGAAAACCGGGGTTTCCGGGGCTTTCCCGGCGACCCCGGGGTCCAAGGTCGCCGGCGACCCTGGGCTGCGACCCTGGGGGGGTTTTCCCCTTTCGTGTCCCGTTTTGCGTCCGTTTTTGCTGTTTTTCGATTCTTTTTTCTTCTGTACTTTTCCTTGACATTTTCACCATTTATTGGCCTGATTTCTTTGTAGGAAACCTGATGAGAATCCTTGCATTTTATTTTGCAAAGTTTCCAATTTCCTGAGAAAGCCGAAGACTTTGTCGCGCAGAGCTGCCGATTTTCCGTCAAAAGCTGAAACTGGGCCAAACATGTCGGAATGACCTGAAATTTGGTGTGAAGCCTCCTGAGCAATAAATAAGACCAACCATAGGCTTTTGTTTGAGTTTTGAAGCCGTTTGGGGTCCTATCACCTGTGGACTTGCTTTTTGTCGCGATGAAGATGTCGCGGTTTGATGTGCGGTCAACCGATGTCCGATTGACTTGAAATTTGACAGGGAACCTATTAGAGTCATTTTAAGATGATCCATAGGCTCTGTCTTGGAAACCATGGTCCCGGAGAGCTTTGCCGCCGAGAGGCCTGATTTGGCTGTCGGAGAAGCGAAGTTAGGCCAAATGATTTTGAAATGGCCCGAAACTTCTTGTGTACTCCTCTTTTGGCTGTCTGGAAGAATCTTGCAGTTTTTGTTTGATTCTGACAAGATTTGATTTTTGGAAGCAGCATTGCCTATTTATGGCAGGTTGCGACTTCATGTAGCTCTTTGGATCTTGAAAAGGCAAAGTGACATTTTTTGTGTCAACAGGAATCAATCGAGAAATTTATAGGCTTGAAGCTGAGCAAATTATAAAGGAATTGCGATATGTTATCACCAATATCGAAGGCTTATTGGGAAATGACATGTTCCATTTAAAAGTCATGTTTAATTAAGTTTGGTCTTTGGAGTCCACCAAACTTAGCTTCAGGGAATTCACTTCACCATTCCAAATTTTGATGGTTCAGTTCACATGGTTTGAGCTTATTCAGGCCTAGAGTTTAAGGTGCGAGCTTATAACCCCAGGCATTGTTGCTCAAAACTAATGATTGGAATGAAACATCCCAAGCACACATTGCAAAAGAGATGGCATTGCATGTAGTTTTGTGGATCATACTTTTGTGGATCATACCTTGCATATGTCCCTTGATGTGGATCATACTTTTTGGGGTAGCTTTCAAGCATACATTGTACATCATTAGCTTCTATGAAGCAACGACGTCGTCATATATTAAAGCACATTGTCTTTCACTAGCTTCTATGAAGCAACGACGTCGTCATATATTAAAGCACATTTTCTAGCACTAGCTTTTGTGAAGCAACGACGTCGTCAGCTATTAAAGCACACTTTCTTCCACTTACTTTTGTGAAGCAAAGACGTCATTAGATATTAGAGCACACTTCCTTCCATCCCTCTCCCCAGTACCCATTTTTTTCACACACACTCCTTTTCACTCTCCCTCCAACACCCTCTTCTCCAAACAAATTCCACAACCACAAGAGTGAGAATCAGATTGTTGGAGATGATTAATATACCCTCCTATTCCCCAAACTCATCCTTTTTTCCAATCAGATTTCAAATCTCAAAAATACTCATCTCAGATTTCCCTTCAAAACTCCATTTCCCAATCCCCAACTCCTCACCCAATCTCAAATCCCTTTTCCATCACTTCTCCCTCTCTCCCACCACCCAAGAACCAGATTTCCAACACACCCACATCGGAAAAGGGTCGTTTTCCAGCTGTCTGCCATTTTTAGCGGTATGGAGAGTTTACCACCCGTTCTTGAAGCGTCTGCGGTGCTCGCCGCGATCATCATCGTCCATGAAAGCGGCCACTTTCTTGCTGCTCATCTTCAAGGTATCCATGTGAGTAAGTTTGCCAGGAGTGGAGCTAGAAGGTGCAGGATTTGAGGGCATGGTGGGTGTTTAGGGTTTTGCGGGTCATTATTTTGGGGGTTTTAGGGGATTTGTGGGTCATGGTTTTGGGGGATGAGGCATAATCCAGAAGCCAAATCATCTGGCGACGGCCATCTGAGAGTTTTGCTTCAAGGATTGTCTAGTCTCCTTCCTTGAACTCAAGACCTGATCTCTCAGGCGTTGAAGCCCAAGTTGGGAAGCTAACTGAAGATCTCCAGAGTGATTAAGGTGACATGCAATGAACTTTGGGACCACCTTAACTACCTTTTGAGGAAGAAGGAAAATGAAACCGCCAAGGGAAAAGGGAGAAAGCGATGAGAGGAAGAAGGAGACAATGGGGAAGTGGGGTTCGGGGCACTTTTATGGGGTTGAATGGTGCAACGACGTCGTCACTTGTTTCGATCATTAATAAAAAGAACAAAAGTACCATATTTACTAGTGGCCCATTTTTCGTCTAGTGACCATCTAAGGTCCTTTTTCAGGTAAATTCCTCTTTCTTATATCTAATCGATATACTTTTTATGTTAAAAAAAAAAACATAAAAGTAAATTAGTTAAAACACGACTCCTTCCCAAATAGGATAGGAAACCCTAAAAGATGACTCTAAATATAATCCAATCTCTTAATATGGAAAGCCTAATTAATTGAAAACTCTAATTAAATGAAGAAACCTAATCAAATGTAAATCAATCCTAATATACTCGGATCAACGGATGCATGTGTCCAAGTTAGCGACGAGTCCAGCACTCGCCCGTCAGCACTTTAGTCCTTGCTCATCACGTCGAGTTTCCATCAAAAATTTAAAAATATGCTCTATGTTCCCATTGCTAGCTTCTGCTAGTTCTCAAAACCATGTTATTGCTCCATGTAGAACTTTTTGTCAATTTTCTTATGTCGAAAGGCATTATTGATATTCATCTGCAAGAGCTTCCACCCTTCGTTAGTTGTGACTCCAATTTGCACCTGTACGGTAGTGATCTTTGGAGCCGAACCGAAGCCCTCGTCTAGTTTAGTCCCGTACAATTGGTTGAATCCACACACTTCGAACCACACATCAAAGCAGTCCACGGTCTCACTAGACTGTCTTTTCCAATTGCCGACCCACATGCGTGCAACCATCTTCACACAGTTTGGACATCGTATAGACACCTCATTTGGCCAATTATGTAGGACCTAAAATACTTCCCATATACAGGGACATTCCCATCTTTTTACCATGATTAAATGCTTTTAACATGATTTACACAAATTTAGAAGTCATTAATTTTAAAGAAATTAAAATAGAATCCTAGATGCCCTACCATATTTTGTAGGATAGGGTATGCATGATCTAGGATTCTATTTTGCACTAAAGACTTGGACGGTTGGAATCCATACCCTAACCCCACATCGTAAGAACTTTTAACAAGATTATGCACTGTATAGGTTAGCTTCCTGGGAATAAAAGTGAAATCAATTAGACTCAAACTCAAATGCAAGGGACTTGATGTCTTGTGAAATTGGGTCAATCGACCAATCCGAGGATCCTTTGATAGTAGCACTACTTTCAATACATTAGACAAAATATGGGCTTTGTGAAAGCCCTTTGCTATGCCTTCAATGAAGGCAGTAGAGATTGCTCTTGCCTTAGCTTTATTGGAGGAAGAGAACATCGGACCATTAATGAAGCTGTACCCATCAAAGAACCATTAAACCAAAAGACAAAACCAGATCCAGATTCACCATCGAGGGCCCTAAATGCTGCATCCCAGAAAACACAAATAATATCTTGAGAGAGACTCAAGTTAAAGCCCTGATTGGGATCATCGATCCAACCTAGTGTGACCTTCATTAGAAGTATAGTTGGAATGGATCATTAATTCGGAGGCAATATTAAGGGAGGTCAGGGTTTATCTCCTTTTCTCTAAAAAAAAATTATTTTCTGCTCTTCCGTGAAGCCCACCAAAGGGACAAAAAAGCTTTTGAAGAGAGACTGATTTGATTATCTGTTCAGGTACAAAACTCCATGAAAGATTTCCACCAATCCATGATGTTAATACTTGGATAATAATCAGCTAACAGACGCAAATTAGAGCCAAAACATGAAAGATGCTAGTGGTAAAAGTTACTTGACAATGCATTGAACCATTATCAATCCATCGAGAAAGGGCCCCTAGAGTCAAAGCATTAATATTAGATAAATTTGGTTGTTTGTAAAAAGGAAAAGCATGTGTTATTTGTTTTTTAAGTTATTTATTTATTAACTTGTTGTAGAACATTTAGCAATTTATTTATTTAGAGTCATTCATGTAGTAATTAAAATAAAGTTTTATAAAAAAAGTTATAAAACTTTGGGGAGTTGCTATTGGCACACCTCCACTTGCTCACTGTACATCCCTTTTTTTTTTTTTCAAAACCTGTGCACCCCGTGGGAAATCCTCAAACTGCCCATCTCCTTCTCCCTGCTCGCCGGCTGCCTGCGCCCTCTCCGTCTCTATCTTCCTCTCTTCTTCTCCTTCTCACTGTCTCTCTCCCTCTTCCTCTTTCTCTCTCCCTCTCCCTGCTCACTCCCACCTCCAACCGGTGCCCCACCTCCGCCCTCCCCTCTCCCTCTTTCTCTCTCCCACTTCCGCCCGTGCCCTCTCCTTCTCTCCTTCTCTATCTCTCTCTCTCTATCTCTCTCTCTCTCCCTGCTCAGCCCCACCTCCGCCCGCATTCGACCCTCTCCCTTTCTCCCTCTCCTTCTCCCTATCTCCCTCCCTCTCTCCGAGTGGCCGAACAGCAGGGACAGGGAGACAAGGAGAAGCAGAGGGAGAGAATGAGAGGGAAAAGGAGAGGGGTCAAGCCGCCTACAGAGGCGGGCAGGGTCAGGAGGAGGGCGGAGGTGGGCTGCGAGCAAGGAGAGGGAGAGAGACGGGGAGAAGGAGAGGGAGAAGTAGACAGTCGGGCGCGGGCAAAGGTGAGGGCGAGCAGGGAGAGAGACAAAGATAATGTAAGGTCCGTGACCTTATTGGGTCAGTTGGGCCCAAAACCTGGCCCATTGACCCATTTATTATTAATTATTTTATTTAATTGTATTTTGACGCCCCGGGGTCCCACATCAACTATAAAGAGGAAAGTGATTGGGATTATATATAGTTTTTGCAACCTTACCTTGCATGAGGCCTTTTAATGGATTGAGGCCCATCAGAAATAAAATCGTGAGGCCAGTGGACCAAAGCGGACAATATCATGCATGTGCATAAGGGTGGGGCGTTACAAATGATATCAGAGCCGACTCTCGACTAGTTCGAGTGTAGGTCCCCTGCCGTGGTCTGTTGCAAGTGGACGAGTTTTCATGTGAATGGTATCAGAGCAGCGGATGGTTTCTCAGGGTAAAATTTGTAGAAACCATAGGACGCGTGTGAGGATTCCGTTAGTCAGTAGGTTGATCTCTGAGTCTTGTTTCTAGCATTGTTTGTTAGCTTGGGGCATATAGAAACTAACCTTGGATATTTTGCAGGATTATAGCTGGTAGACATAATACCCGAGCCGAGGGTAGCTCCTCTCAGAATGGCGCCGAGAACCAATTTCATTAGTTCATGGCAGCCTTCATCCAGTCCCAGAAAGATATGGCTGAGCAGAGCCATAAGCAGAATGAGGACCAGGCTGTGCTCCAAGCTCAAATGCTTGAGGTATTACAAAAGGTGGGCTAGCCACAGGCCAAAGAGTATGATCTCAACGAATTGGTTGAGAAGTTTAGGAAGAGGTTTCCACCGGAATTCCATGGCATTGAGGATCCCGCTGTAGCAGATGAGTAGGTAGTACAGATGGAGAAAATCTACGAAGTGTTTCAGTGCATGGGCATTTAGCAGGTGTAGCTTGCAGCTCACATGTTCCGTGGGGCAGCTGAGAGATGGTGGAAGACAGTTAAGCACCCATATGAGACGACTGTTGAGGATGTAGCCTGGAAACCCTTAACTGAGCAGTTTCAAAAGAAGTTTATTCCAGAGCACTATAGAGACCAGAAGATGGAGGAGTTTGAGAGACTGGTGAAGGGTGATTTACCAGTACAAGATTATGAGATTTCCTTCACCCTTCTTTCCAGATTTGCTGAGAGTCTGATTCAGCCAGAGTCAGAGAGAGTTCAGAGGTTCATCAAGGGGCTGCGAGTAGACATCAAGATGCAGGTGCAGCGCAGCAGGTTGACTAACTATGATGATGTGGTCAAGGAAGCTTATTGGGCAGAGGAGTCCCTGAAAGAGGTGATTGTATTGAAGCAGCAGAGGATCTTAGCTTTGATACCTCAACCCAAGTCACAGGGTTCTTCTTCTTCTTCTTAGTACTATCAGCAGCCAGCACCCAAGAGGCTACGGTTTGAGCCTGCACCCCGACAGCAGCCACAGCGAGTCAATTGCATCTATTGTGGGGGAAATCATTATGGCTGTGATTGCAGGAAACAGTCAAGGGCATGTTACCATTGTGGAGACCCAGGGCATAAGGTTCGTTTCTGCCCAGGTATTGACACCAAAAATGTCACTTTGCTTCTTCAAGACCCAAAAAGCTACATGAAGTCGCAATCTGCCATAAATAGGCAATGCTACTTCCAAAAAATCAAATCTTGTCAAAATCAAACAAAAACTGCAAGATCCTTCAAGACAGCCAAAAGAGGAGTATACAAGAAGTTTTGGGCCATTTCAAAATCATTTGACCTAACTTCGCTTCTCCGGCAGCTGAAAAGGAGCTCATGGAGGCGAAAGCATCGGAGACACCAAATCTTCGATCAGAGCCGATGGATGGTCTCAAAATACATCCAAAAGGCTCCACGTCAAGTTCCGAGTCAAACCGACAACGTTTGACCCTACATCAACCCTCGAACAGCAAAATCAAGCCTCTCGGCGGTGAGAACCACTGAGGCCATCACTCATCAGATAGAGCACATGGACAGCTTCAAAATGCTTACAAAGGGCTACACGTCAAATTTCAGGTCATTTCGACAACATTTGACTAGACTTTGACGCTCGGAAGCCAAATCAGGCCTCTCGACGGCGAAACTCCCCGGGACCATGGTTTCCAAGACAGAGCCTATGGATCATCTTAAAATGACTCCAATAGGTTCCCTATCAAATTTCAAGTCAATCGGACATCGGTTGACTACACATCAAGCCGCGACATCTTCATAGCGACAAAAACAAGTCTACTGGTGATAGGACCCTAGACGGGTTCAAAACTCAAACAAAAGCTTATGGTTGGTCTTATTTATTGCTCAAGAGGCTTCACCCCAAATTTCAGGTCATTCCGACATCGTTTGACCCAGTTTCAGCTTCTGACGAAAAATCGGCATCTCTGCGCGACAGTCTTTGGCTTTCCCGGAAAATTGGAAACTTTGCACTAAAAAATGCAAGGATTCTCATCAAGTTTTCTACAGGGAAATCAGGCCAATAAATGATAAAAAATTTCAAGAATAAATATAGAAGAAAAAAATCGAAAAACATAGAAAACGGACTCCTACGTCTGCCGACCTCAGTAGAACCGCGCAATGAAGCGCTGTCCATCACCAGGAAAGACAGGAGTGACACCACCCACATTCCCAGCTCCGGCGCCCAGGCCACAACATCCTGCGCAGCCGTTGAGACAGATGCCTCCTGGACAGGCTAGGACTCAACAGTAGTAGATGATTATTCGACCACCTCAGCCACCGCAGCAGCGCCCTCCAGTACCTCAGCAGCGATATCAACAAAGACCCCCAGCACCCAGATTCCAGGGTCGTGGTCAGAGACCACCGCAGCAGTATCATCAGCAGCGTCCCCAACAGGAAGGGAGAGCTTATGCTCTGACGCATGAGGAAGTAGAGCCTGCAGGGAATGTCATCGAATGTACACTTTTAGTTTGTGGATTTGATGCTAAAGTTTTGTTTGATTCTAGATTCACACACTCATTTGTTGCACCAGCTTTTGCACTTCATTTGGGGAAGATAAGGAGATACTACCATATGATTTGATAGTAGCCACCCCTATAGGTAGGCATGTATCTTGTAATGTTATCTACCTTAGGTGTAGTATTCAGATTGGGGAAGTTAAGTTGACCGTCAGTTTGATCATCTTACCAATGACGGAGTTTGATGTGATATTTGGTATGGATTGGTTAGCAGCGAACTAAGCGGTGTTAGATTGTTTTAACAAGACTGTGAAGTCACAGAGTGCAGATCGTAGTGTTGAGTTTATGAGAGCTGAAAAGCCCATCTCCACTCGGATGATTTCTGCATTGAAGACAGAGCGGTTGATGAGGAGTGGTTGCGAATGCTTTATCACATTTATTGCGAAAGACAAGGAGTCCAAGACTGTTGATGAGATCCCATTGGTGCGAGAATCTCAAGATGTGTTTCCTGATGAGATTCCTGGTTTGCCACCTTTTCGTGGGTTGGATTTCACGATAGAACTACAGCCAGGGACATCACCTATTTCGAAGGCCCCATATAGGATGGCACCAGCAGAATTGAAGGAGTTGAAAACTCAGATAGGAGACCTGTTGGATAAGGGTTTCATCAGGCCCAGTGTTTCACCATGCCATGGGGAGCTCCGGTGATATTTGTGAATAAGAAGGACGGGACAATGAGGATGTGCATAGACTATAGACAGTTGAATCAGGTCACTGTTAAGAACAAGTACCCGTTACCGAGGATCGATGAGCTATTCGATCAGTTGCAGGGAACCCAATTCTTTTCGAAGATAGATCTGCGTTCCAGTTACCATCAATTGCGAGTCAGAAAGGAGGATGTTCCTAAGACTGCATTCCGGACGAGATATGGCCATTTTGAGTTTCTAGTGATGCCTTTCAGGTTGACGAACTCTCCAGTAGTTTTTATAGCATTGATGAATAAGGCATTTGCTCCTTTCTTGGATCAATTTGTAGTTGTCTTCATAGATGATGTGTTGGTTTACTCGAAGACTAAGGAGAAGCATGAGCATCAGTTGAGAACATCTTTGTAGCTTTTGAGAGATAACCAACTATTTGCTAATTTGAGTAAAAGTGAGTTTAGGTTGGAACAAGTGGCATTTCTGGGCCATATTATTTCTAAGGAATGACTGACAGTAGATCCTAAGAAGATTGCAATAGTTGTTAATTGGAGTACCCGTGGAATGTAGCAGAGATTCGCAGTTTTCTTGGACTTCCACGTTACTATAGGAGGTTCGTGAAAGGATTCTCTACCATAGCATCTCCGTTAACTAAGTTGACCAGGACGGATATTCCGTTTGTGTGGACGAAAGGGTGTGAAAAGAGTTTCCAAGAGCTGAAGAGCCAATTGACTACAACACCCATACTTGCTTTACCCGCTGGAAGTGGAGGATTTGTGATTTTCACAGATGCATCAGGGATTGGTTTGGTATGTGTTCTCATGCAGAATGAGAAGGTGATAGCATATGGGTTGAGGCAATTGAAAGACCATGAGAAGAAATATGCCACGCATGACTTGGAGCTAGTAGCAGTGGTGTTTGCATTGAAGTTGTGGAGGCATTATTTATATAGTGAGAGATTTAAGGTGCATACAGATCACAAGAGCCTGCAATACCTGTTTACATAGGGTGATTTGAATAACAGGCAGAGGAGATGGATGGAGTATATAAAGGATTATGATTTTCCGATCAAGTACTATCCTGGAAAGGTGAATGTGGTAGCAGATGCTCTTAGTAGGAAGGCAGCATTCAATGGATGTATAATGCCTGAATGGAGATGGATTGAGCAGTTCGGAGACATGGATGTGGAAGTATGGCCAGTTAATGAGAATGTCCTAGTTGCTACTATGAGAGTTTCGGAGCCAAAGATAGTTAACAGGATCAAGGAGATTCAGAATGATGATCCAAAGTTACAGAGAATCATTAAACATATTGGTGACAAGCCAGAGTTCAGATTGATTGATGGAGTTCTCTACTGCAAGGATAGGCTGTGTTGCCAGATGTTCAAGACATCAAGTCAGAGTTGATGACAGATGCCACCACACCAGATATTCTATTCACCCATAGTACCAAGATGCATCAGAATTTGAAGAATCACTATTGGTGGGTGAAAATGAAGAAAGAGATTGCAGAATTCGTTTCCAGGTGTATGACTTATCAGCAGATTAAGGCAGAGCACAAGAAGCCTCTTGGTTTGCTTCACCCGTTAAAGATTCCATAGTGGAAATGTGAGAATATCACCATGGATTTCGTGTCAGGGTTGCTGAACACCAAGAAAAGCAATGATGCTATTTGGGTGATTGTGGATAGATTGACTAAGTCAGCACATTTCTTGTCATTCAAGACTGGACAGTTTATGGACAAGATGACTAAGATGTACAGGGATAATATAGTTAAGTTGCATGGAGTGCATAAGTCCATAGTGTCCGATCGAGACACTAAATTTTTCTCTCGGTTTTGGTCTACTTTTCAGTCATCTATGGGTACTCAGTTGAAGTTCAGTACAGCTTACCACCATCAGACAGATGGACAGTCAGAGCGTACCATTCAGACACTGGAAGATCTCCTCAGAGCATGTGTTTTGGATTTCAAGGAGAGTTGGGATGAAAGTTTGCCTTTGTGTGAGTTTGCCTATAATAACAGTTATCACTTAAGTATTGGTATGGCACCATTTGAGGCATTGTATGGAAGGAGATGCAGGACCCCGACATGTTGGGAGGAAGTTGGAGTTCGGAGTTTTCATGGCCCTCAGATATTGCTGATTCTAGTGAGAAGGAGTCCCGTGATCATCAGAAGAGCTATGCAGACAAGAGACGGAGACCTTTAGAATTCCAAGTGGGGATATGGTTTCCCTGAAAGTGTCTCCGATGAGAGGTGTTGTTAGATTCGGGCAGAAAGGGAAGCTTGCCAAGAGGTTTGTGGGACAGTTTGACATCAAAAGGAGGATTGGAGACGTGGCTTATCGTTTGGTGCTACCGCCGGAGCTAGTGGGTGTGCACGACGTATTTCATGTCTCAATGCTTCGGGAGTATATTCCGGATCCTACTCAGTGTTGCAGCACGAGCCACTTCAGCTTCAGGCAGATGTCACCTACGTAGAGCGGCCATCGCAGATCATTAACACTAAGGAGATAGTGTTGCGTACCAAGACCATCCAGTGGGTCAAGGTACAATGGGAGAACCACAGTCTGGAGAAAGCTACGTGGGAGCTGAAGGATCAGATTCAGAAGGCGTGCCTTTGTCTTTTTCCTGATGAGGTATGTTTAGGCATTTGGGGGACCAAATGTTCTTTTTGTTAGTGAGAGTTGTAAGGTCCGTGACCTTATTGGGTCAGTTGGGCCCAAAACCCGGCCCGTTGACCCATTTATTATTAATTATTTTATTTAATTGTATTTTGACGCCCCGGAGTCCCACATCGACTATAGAGAGGAAAGTGATTGGGATTATATGTAGAACTTACAACATTACCTTGCATGAGGCCTTTTGATGGGTTGAGGCCCATTAGAAACAAAATCGTGAGGCCAGTGTGTAAGGGTGGGGCGTTACAAATGGTATCAGAGCCGACTCTCGACTAGTTCGGATGTAGGTCCCTTTTCGTGGTCTGGCGCAAGTGGGCGGGTTTCCATGTGGGCGGGCCAAGAGGGCTGGCAGGCTACTGCACAGGGACGTGCAGCCTTAAGGGGGGTGGAATGTGACGCCCCGGAGTCCCACATCGATCGACTATAGAGAGGAAAGTGATTGGGATTATATGTAGAGCTTACAACCTTACCTTGCATTAGGCCTTTTGCTGGGTTGAGGCCCATCAGAAATAAAATCGTGAGGCCAGTGGGCCAAAGCGAACAATATCATGCATGGATAAAGGGTGGGGCATTACAAATAAGGAGAAGGAGAGAGGGAGAGGGCGCGGGCGAAGGTGGGTGCCGAGTAGGAAGAGGGAGAGAGAGGAAAGGAGAGGGAGATGGGCAGTTTGGGGATTTCTCATAGGGTTGTCCAGGTTTTGAAAAAAAAAGGGATGTGCCGTGAGCAAGTGGAGTTGTGCCAATAGCAGCTCTCTATCATAAGAGAAGCGTATTTTTGTCCATTTCTCAAAAGAAAATATGGAGTGCACTTGATTGAATGAATTGTGGAAAAATTTTATAATTTTTTGAAATATTCAAATCTTTATGTACTTTTTTGAAAATAAGCCAAAAGTTTTATACTTTTTTGAAAATTCTCATAATTATTATTATTGTTGTTTTTTTTTTATTTTGCTACATGGATGACTCTAGCACACTCTCATGCTCATGCATCCTTTCCTTAACCATAGACAAATCAAATTCTTTCTCTTTAAAGCTGTATAGCGGTTCGGAAAAAAAAATCCAATTCTGGCCTTAGGAGTAGCTATGTCAGCTTCTTGAGGCCCATTTGTGAACGTGTCTCTTGAATGTGTCTTTCCAAAAACATATATGTGCCTTTTTAATAAAATGTGCTCCATCTTGGGGCCCATTTGTGAATGTGTCCTTTTAAAAATACATATGTTCCTTTTCAATAAAAAGTGTCTCTTGGGCCCATTTGTGTGGATTTGACCCAATTCAAAGGGTTGTGTTCCAAGTCTATAAATTAAAGTTATTTTCAAAGTTTTTATATAGTATTCAAAATGAGCAGAAATGCATATAAATTCTTTGTTTTTAAGACGAAATGTGTATGCTGACGTGGATTAAGGGAAGAAAGGTTTGATTTCCATAATTTTTTGGTTGATTTGAATTTTCTAATTATTTTATTATAAACGGATTTGTATGAAAGGGGTATTAGATTTAATATATTTTTCAGGTCGCACGAGACTTAATCTGTGCATCGCACAGGGGCTTCATGGTAGTAATTACTTATACTTGGAAAATTAGAAGCGGTTAGAAGTAAATTTTCCATTTGACTAATGAGGTCGTTTATAAAAAAAAAGAAAAGAAAAAACTGAAAATGGCAGATGGTTATTTATATTAGCAAAAACAGTAGCGGTTAGATGCAAATTTCTTTTTCTCTAAAGTTGTATAGGGGTTGGGAAGAAAACTCAATTATGGCCTTAGAAGACATGTTAGCTTCCTGGGGCCCATTTGTGTATTTTCAATACAATACATATGTGTCTTTTCAATGAAACGTGCCCCTTCTTGGGGCTTATCTGTGAATGTATCCTTTTAAAAATACATATTGCCTTTTCAATAAAATGTTTCCCTTGGGCCATTTGTCTGGATGTGACCCAATTCAAAGGGATGCCTTCCAACTTTATAAATTAAGGTTATTTTCAAAGTTTTATATAGTATTCAAAATGAGAAGAAATGCATACGAATCCTTTGTTTAATTTTAAGATGAAACGTGTAAGCTGGCGTGGATTAAGAGAAGAAAAGTTGATTTTTATTTTTTTTATTTCAATTCTTTAATTATTTTATTATAAATAGATTTATATGAAAGAAATATTAATTTTAATATATTATTTAAGTCTCAGGAGACTTAACTTGTGCATTGCACAGGGACTTCATACTAGTTTCCTTTTATTTATACGACAGTCATTGAGTTTGGTTCCTGCACGTTACTGGAAATAAAAGAAATTGGTTTCTTAATATAGAAGAGAAAGAGAAAGTTCTGATTGTTCATGTATCTCGAGATTCACATGGATACGAAACACAGTTGTATCTCCATTTTAGCCATTACAGAATTATAATTCCCGACTGATCAAGAAAATGTCCAGGCATTTTCACATTCTCGACATATTATCTGAAGAATCCCGTGAGAAAAATAACTAGGAAGTTAATTGATAAGAAATAATTTCTGAAAACTTGTAAACAATTTTATAGATTTACCTGATATTCCATTTTTATTTCAACATTATTGTGATTTTCTTATAACATTTTTTATTTTGATGATAATTTGAAAATATTGTGTCTACATAAATACCTTGTGACATTGGCGTTAAAATTTTTCCACATCATTAGAGCCA
The DNA here is from genome assembly GCA_012931725.1 of Litsea cubeba. Classification (NCBI taxonomy): domain Eukaryota; kingdom Viridiplantae; phylum Streptophyta; class Magnoliopsida; order Laurales; family Lauraceae; genus Litsea; species Litsea cubeba. The sequence continues at coordinate 52,944,768 of CM022948.1, forward strand.
TTTCATTTGAATTAGAAAGTATAGGAATTGATTACATAGAAATTCATCTCAGATGAGATCTACCGAAGGATTATTAAAGAGGTGATGTGATTTGTCCATGATATGAGGCGAGAGGCGAAAATATCATATGAGACCATGACTTTCCTATAATTTGAATTAGTAGGGTGACGGTTAGGTATTATTTTCCATCTTTCCTTAATTTACTTTCCATTAATGAGAGATTTTTTTTATGGTCGTCTTTTATATTTTCACCTTGGATTTTTATTTTAACCACTTTTGACATGAAGTCCTACACGTTGATTCCTATGTATATTCTATGCAAACAATCAGCATTGTTATGGATAAGAAACGGCTGTGTTTGTTGCGGGTTGGGTGGAACCTCAACCTATAAAATGAAATCCATCCCTCCAAACATTTAGAGGAAAAGTTTCTCATGCAAGCCATTCCATGAGAATGGCGCATTTGGACAGTGGTAGAGGCAGTACTCACCTTTGGAATTCACCTGCGGCCAATGTGATGCACGGTTCTCATGTGTGCACGATGCGCAGGGAGAGTATTTTCCACATTTAGATGACCGTATCATTATTTGCACTATCTATTAACTATGCCAATAGATAATGAATGGATCATATGGACCCTGCCCATCTCGCAGATGAAATCATCATGGTAGGCCCCACTCTTAAATCTTTTAAAGATTATTCATATTAATGGGTTATCATTTATTTGATTTTAGTAGCTAGGAAATGAAACATGACCTAAAATTACTAGGAAAAGATTAGAAGTACAAAAAATGGTTTAAGTAGACTACTACTTTATAATTAGAACAAAAGCATAAAACAATGAAAACAAGGAAGTTCGAGATGCACATGCAAAATACACATGTAATGCATGCATACCAATTGAATATTTTGAATATATATACTATAGGTGGAGACATGCTATCAATGCTCATACCCATGTAATGAACTATACCATCCAACAGGTTCCACTCCCCATAGGATGCAGAATTTTAAGTCATTCGTATCCTAACCTCTTTTTTTTTTTTTTTTCTGTGTTCTGTTCAAGGGGTCATGATTCTTCCATCTAGGAGAATTTTTTGGCCATCTTACAAGGCCCCTACTTGTTGGAAAAAAAAAACAATATCACTGTTGAGCTAGGGATGATCTTTTTATGGATGAAAATGGGTTGAGTACTAGGGTCAGATCCATAGTGCCCCTGTACCCGGACCCATATCACTAATAGGAGATCCATAACTGAACTCACACCCAACAAGGGTCTAGGTTACAGGACCTGTAACCATACCTGAATATAAGTTATAATATAAAAGTACAGGACCGAATTTGGATCCAAACCTACATTAAAAAAAATTGAGAAACAAAGTCCAGATCCACTGTTGCCTCCCCCTCACACTTTCCGTTTTGTGGAATGTGGAACTCCATGTGGGCCTCCCCTATTGAAAATTTTAGCCACTCAATAATTGAAAATTTGAGCCATACATCTCTATGGCAAACACTCATTGTTCCTCGAATATCCTGAAATCTTACCCTAATAAAAGTTAATCCTTCCTTAATATTGGGTATATAATAAATAATAAAGTGAGTGAAATTGTACGACATCTACACATATAGATAAGTCCGGATCGTATGGGATCCAGGTAACAGGAGCTCAATAATGAGGCCTGCATAGAGAAAATCTGAACCGTTTAAGATAAATCTCATCTCCTCTATTGATAAACCTTCAAACTTCAGTTAAAAATAAGTGGGTCCCACCATGTGATTTCATCACATGATAGAAACGTGATTAACACCACGTCAGCCACATGCCACATGATCGTCTAGTCACATTCCAATCATGTGTTTGGTCAAACTGTGGGACCCACTTCTATTATACTTAAATTTGAGGATATATCACTAGAGGGATGAAATTCATCTTGAACGGTCTGGATCAACTCTTTGTGTGCCTCGGATGGATATCTAGGCATATGTTATATGATTCACGATGTAATAACTGCGATAGAGGATAAAACTCTATAGAGATTACATTCATTACTTTCAATAAATTGGCCCCATTGTCGAGTGAAAAAAAAAAAAAATTTTCTTCCAAAACCAGCGTCTAAAAGTGTGGTTAGGGACCCCTTTTGGGCCAGACCTTTGCAAATGGTTGTAACCTTTCCGCATTCCCACTCAGCGTGTAACTGCTGTCTCTCCGTACTAACTGCAGCATGTGACCGTTCCTCGTGTGGGCATCTTCAAACAGATACCCCGATTCTTCCGTCTCCATCTTTCTTCACAAACCCTCTGTCTCTCTTCTTTCTTGTTCCATTCTCACTAAAATCACTCATAGAATAAACACCTTCTTCCGATTTAGAAATCACTCCTTTTTCAATCGCCACACCCACATGCAAATAAAACACAAAGTAGTAGAAACAGAGAAGAACTCAAAAAAGAAAGAAAAAATTTCTATGAATACATCTAAGATTGCTTTCTGGTGAGAAGTAGCAGTAGAAGTTAGGGTCTTTGAGAAATAGAGAGATGCGTCCTTCTTCTTGGTTTTGGTGGAGTCGAAGCTTTATCGCATTCCTTCTCAAATTCCTCAATTTCCTTCAGGCTTTTGTTGGAGTTTGGATTATAATCTATTCGATATGGATGTTCAGTCACTGGAACAAACATGGTCCGATTCCTCGCCCGCCGCCTTCCGCTCCTTCGCCTGAAAATGCAGACTATCTCACTCCTTTGCTCAATTCGCGGTATCCTGCTATTTTGAGGCCTGATTCTGATGTGATAAGGGTTCAAGAACATGGAATCTCCAGGAAATTAGGAGTGGGGATGGCTTCTGGGTTCGACGGCGGGGTTCAATTTGATTTGAATACTCTTGCTGTCCCATGGTAATTTTTTCTTTGATCAAATTTAGTGTTTTTTGTTTTCCTTTTTCCTTTGAGAAATGAGTGGTTAGTTGCCTGAATTTTGCTTAAACTGTAGTGGATATAGAGGGGCTGTTTTTATTTTTTATTTTTTATTTTTTTTGCATGAATCTGAATTCCAAAGAATTGTGTTACATACCCCTACTGCTTGATCACATGTTCTGTTTCTGTAAGTGTAAAAAATGTAACTCACAAGAATAGGGGGTGCCTTAGAGGACTTATCCAGGGAGATAGGGGACACCGATGCCTGCGCCTGAAGCCTGAGAAGAGGAAGAAAAAACGTAGGTCAGAGGACCCTGGCCTGGACGGCGCAAGGCTCAGAATGGTCTCTTCGTTGGCCTCTCCTTGCTCTGGAGCTGTAGCTGTGTTTATATAGAGGAAGATAGAGGAGGCAGGGAGGTAGGAACTTGTCCCATCATAGCCCACTTGTCATTAATTGTAGCCTTATCACAGCCCACTCTGTCCCATCGGTCCTTATCCTGGCACCTTGGGAGCTGTGGAAGCCGCTCTGTCAGAAGATATGGGCGCCCGTGATATCTTATCGTACGCCCTGTTACGTGGCTAAGCGTATGTAAGAGTACAGCTGTCAACGGCAGTCCTCTGGCATGGACGCCGAGATGAGTGATCAAGAATGAAGTGACAGGGGCCGAACTGGGAGCTTGGCCGAGATGGAGCTGGCCGAGCTGGCTGTATATGAGCCCGTGACCGAAGTGGGAGCACTCGGCTGGGATAGATCGAGGCCATTGCCCGTTACCGAGATGGGTATACAGCCGAAACGGGCACAGTTGTCAACATCGGTGCCTATAAAGTCAACATAGGTGGCCATATAGAATGCACAGACACCTACTTTTGGTTTCTTTATTAATATATGTGACAAAGGTCCTCTCCAATTCGGACTCACGAGTTCCGTGAGGCTAAAGTGCCGAGATGGGAGGCCGAAGTGCCGAGATGGGAGGCTAAAGTGCCGAGGTGGGAGGCTAAAGTGCCGAGGTCATGCTCCGGTTATCCCCACACAAAGCCCCCCAGTTTCTGAGCTCATTAGACTCCTCTTTGAGGTCGGAAGCTAAGTATCATGGAGGATAACACTTGTGCCTTGGAGCTGTTTGTTGCTTGAGATTGGTGGTTTTCAGTCAACTCACGTGTCACCAACTGAGAGACAGAGACATGACCAGCTAGTTCGTCACCAGAGGTGCAGTCTCGTTGGAGGTATTCTAGCGATGCTGCCGAGGTGACCAGTATTACTGACAACCTGGAAACTGGCACTGATGCCGAACTGAGGACTGACTGCTGCGGAGCTGTGATGCTGGCGAGGTGACCATTGTTACTGCCAACCTGGAGTCTGGCACTGATGCCGAAGCTGAGGACTGGCATGAGGCCGAGGAGGTGATATGGAACAGTCTCTTCGGCATTCTAGTTGAACTGCCATTGGCTGAGGTGGAATCAGAGTCTCGAGGATCTCGGCCGTGCGAGCTTGAGTTCGGGAACGACCCAGGGAGGTGTCTGAACCCTGAATTTTAGGAAACGACTGAGCGTCCGAGCTCGAAGCCTTTTCCAGGGTCAAGGACCCGGAGCTTTAGGAAACGACTGAGTGTTTGAACTCGAAGCCTTTTCCAGGGCGGTAGACCCGGAGCTTTAGGAAACGACTGAGTGTTTGAACTCGAAGCCTTTTCCAGGGCGGTAGACCCGGAGCTTTAGGAAACGACTGAGTGTTTGAACTCGAAGCCTTTTCCAGGGCGGTAGACCCGGAGCTTTTGGAAGCGACTGAGTGTTTGAATTCGAAGCCTCTTCCAGGGCGGTAGACCCGGAGCTAGTCTCTCTGGCACTCACCGAGATGGAGATGCCTGGGTGTACGAACCCGAGGGCAGTCTCGTTGGCACTGGCCGAGACCAACATGAGGCCGAACTTGTGAAGCGCATAGCTAGCACGAGGGCGATACCAACATGAGGTCGTTAGATGCGGTCGAGGCCAGCATGAGGCCGAAACCAGCGTGAGGTGGAAACCAGCACGTGGACGGACCAGCATGAGGTCGTTAGATGCGGTCGAGACCAGCACGAGGCCGAAACCAGCGTGAGGTGGAAACCAGCACGTGGACGGACCAGCATGAGGTCGTTAGATGCGGTCGAGACCAGCATGAGGCCGAGACCAGCGTGAGGTGGAAACCAGCACGTGGACGGACCAGCATGAGGTCGTTAAATGCGGTCGAGACCAGCATGAGGCCGAAACCAGCGTGTGGTGGAAACCAGCACGTGGACGGACCAGCATGAGGTCGTTTGGAGGCCAAGGAGCCTGGGTGTGTCTACCCGAGGACTTGGGTGCCGCGAGTCACGCCTGAGTGTATAAAACGACCCCAGGGTGAGCTCGGTGGCTCTGAAGCTGACGGCGGTAGAGGACCGTGCGATCAAGGCTGACAGCAGAGGACCGTGCCGTCGAAATGACGGTAGAGGGTCGTACGATCGAAGCCGACAGTAGAGGGTCGTGCCGGTGTCATCGAAGCTGACGGCGCCATCGAAGCTGACAGTAGAGGACCGTGCCGCCGAAAAGACGGTAGAGGGTCGTGCGATCGAAGCTGACGGGCGGTCGAAGCTAAGTGACAGAAGACGGTTAGCCGCCCCCCGAGCTAGAAGAGACTTCTGCAGAGCTGGGGGCTGCTAGCGAGCTGGAGACATTCGCTGAGCTGGAGACGTCCGCCAAGCTGGGGACATCCGCCGAATTGGAGGCGTCGGCCGAACTGGAAGCGTCTGCCGAGCTAGAAGCGATCTGGTCGCTGTCGCGGAGGTTGAACTGCTCCCGGGCTTGGGCTTCGTCCGCCTCCTGCCTGATGAATCGATTTATCCTAGTCATCAGTGCTGCCATAGTGACCACGGGATACATGACCAAGCTGCTTCGGAGCTCGTTGCCTGGTAGGAGGGCTTGTTGGAAAGACAGGACTGTTATTGCCTCTGAGGCATTCTCGATCTGGCTGTAGACAGCCCAGAACCTTTTGGCGAACTGCGTGATGCTCTCGGTCTGCTTCATTCTGAGGGCCATCAGGTCGGCGGCTGACCTGGGGATGACCCCGTGAACTTGGAACTTCGTCATGAAGGAACTCCGGAGCTGCTGCCAACTTTTGATTGATCCCGGGGGGAGTGCGCAGAACCATTTTAGGGGGAGGTCCCCGAGGCTGGAAGAGAAGATTCTGCAGCTCATGTGGCCTGCACCGCCCCACACCGACATCCTCTGAGTGAAGTGCCGGAGGTGTGTTGCTGGGTCCGAGGTTTCGCCGTAAACGACGAACCTCGGGACTTTGAAATCTTCAGGAAGGGGGAAGCTTGTGATCTCTGGAGAGAAGGGAGATGTGCCGAAATCGTCAGAGTTCACCTGAACTTGAGCGAAGCCGGCCATCTCCACGTGCTGCTGCACTGCTTCGATCGAGCCACTCTCTGGAGTCGCGGTCGTTACCCGAGCCTTCGCCATGGGCCCGGTTGCTCCTGTTCTTCAGGGTGCGTCTTTCGGAGGGTAGAGTCGAGGTCGAATCCTTAGAGGATGAACCCGACCGAGTATCCTGCCGTCGGTCGCCTGCTTGGCCAGATCTTGCCCCTGACCTCTCTCGGCGGGGGACCGTCGGCAGCTGTGTCGACAGTGTGATAGGTTCCTTTCCCTTTCTGGTTCTTCGAGGCATGGTGTTTGGAAAGATTGAGAAGTTGGAAAGATTGAGAAGGTTGGGAAGGCTGGGATATTGCTTTCCCACAGACGGCGCCAATTGTAAGTGCAAAAAATGTAACTCACAAGAATAGGGGGTGCCTTAGAGGACTTATCCAGGGAGATAGGGGACACCGATGCCTGCGCCTGAAGCCTGAGAAGAGGAAGAAGAAACGTAGGTCAGAGGACCCTGGCCTGGACGGCGCAAGGCTCAGAATGGTCTCTTCGTTGGCCTCTCCTTGCTCTGGAGCTGTAGCTGTGTTTATATAGAGGAAGATAGAGGAGGCAGGGAGGTAGGAACTTGTCCCATCATAGCCCACTTGTCATTAATTGTAGCCTTATCACAGCCCACTCTGTCCCATCGGGCCTTATCCTGGCACCTTGGGAGCTGTGGAAGCCGCTCTGTCAGAAGATATGGGCGCCCGTGATATCTTATCGTACGCCCTGTTACGTGGCTAAGCGTATGTAAGAGTACAGCTGTCAACGGCAGTCCTCTGGCATGGACGCCGAGATGAGTGATCAAGAATGAAGTGACAGGGGCCGAACTGGGAGCTTGGCCGAGATGGAGCTGGCCGAGCTGGCTGTATATGAGCCCGTGACCGAAGTGGGAGCACTCGGCTGGGAGAGATCGAGGCCATTGCCCGTTACCGAGATGGGTATACAGCCGAAACGGGCACAGTTGTCAACATCGGTGCCTATAAAGTCAACATAGGTGGCCATATAGAATGCACAGACACCTACTTTTGGTTTCTTTATTAATATATGTGACAAAGGTCCTCTCCAATTCGGACTCACGAGTTCCGTGAGGCTAAAGTGCCGAGATGGGAGGCCAAAGTGCCGAGATGGGAGGCTAAAGTGCCGAGGTGGGAGGCTAAAGTGCCGAGGTCATGCTCCGGTTATCCCCACACAGTTTCTATTCTATTTGTTTAGGAAATTTGTGTTTCTGTTTGTGTTATGGAGTTATGGTGTGAGTTTTCAATGTTTGTGTTTGTGCAGTTATTAGTGGGTGAGTTGTTTGGCCTGTTACCAAAATATTAGCCACTGCAGTAGTGACTTGTTGCTAACTTGTAGGAAGTGATGTATGGTGTATTTAATGTCTGTTTTTGGATAGTTAATGGAATCTGTTTTTTTTTTTTTCCTTGTGTTATTCAAACTGATTAACAAGGTTGGTTACCCTCGAAGTACCAACTGTCCGCCAAAATTGCAAAGATGAAGCTGTCACGTAACAAATTCTGAGAAATGTATTTTTGAAAATGGCTAAAATTGACTGTCACGTACCAACTGATTAATCAAATTGTACTAAAGGCGTGATCCTATCTACATATCTAACTTATATCCTTCACCCATAATGTTCTGTACTATTCCTATTTGGAATTGATTTTTCCATCAATTCTTAGGATTTCAATTCCATGCAAACAAACGAGTTGTAAAGATGTGAGGTGAAGGATATTGGGTGGAGAAGTAGATGGGACTCTGACTCTACTAGGATTTGATTTACTAGCTAGGATAAGAGCTGGGTAATCATTGTTGACTGCAGTAGAGGTTATTTGATGGACATTTGGGGATCTTTACCTTCGTTGCTTCAATTCTAGCCACTTTGATGAGAAGACATTTCTAAGATTTCCTAGGAATTCAATTCCATGCAAACAAATTGGCCTTTGGAGCTTGATTGATGAAATTGCTGAAAAATATGAAGCTAACAACATGTTTATGTGTGTAAGTTTCTATGGTACTTTGTTTTCTAGATTGATTTATTTTTCGATAAAGAAATTGAAGTGAAGGACTTTATTTTCTGCAGTTTTGATTCCATTGCTTCTTGCGGCTTACAAAATTTACATGGTGAAATGTGTTTCTACCTCGTTGCATTTCCATACTCTTTGTTCATGAAATAATTGCAGAAGATAATTTCATGAGAATTGTTGGAAACTGTTGACATCATAATCATGAAAGCCTTGCCCCAACTATATTTGGGTCTGGCCTAAGTTGAATATGTCCAAACTAAGTCAAATGAGTCTCTCTTAATTATCAGCTATTGATGCATTTTAAACTGTTGATGTGAAACATTGGGAAATCTATCACACTCGGATTATTTCCGATATCAGTGGAAAATGCTCCACTGAACAAACCCAAATATTTAGTTGAACTCTCTGTTTTTATTACGATCCTACTGTGTAAATCACTTTCACTAGAGTGAAATGTGGGGACTGCCTTTTCATGCAAGGGTTTATGATATGAATGGCATGATCAAAAAAGGTGGCCCCCATGTGGGTAATAGTAGATTACAGAATACAAAATCCCATGCAAGCATGGGATCATTCCTCCTTTTCTCTTTATGGGAATATCAATTTGATGGTTTTGACAATTACTTTTTTTATATAGGCTTTTAATCTTTATATTTGTGTATCTCTGTATTTGGAATTCTTGTATTAGTTTTACTACTGTTTTGCATTGTTGCAGATGGAATTTACCAATTTGATCCTTGATGTTGTTTCTGTAAATTTTCTGTAGCAACTGGGAATGTTCATTTACACAGTTGTTGTGGTGATTGGCAGGTTCATCTACTGGTTTATGGGGATCGGCATTTTGTTGTGTTTTGTTACTTGCATAGGATATATTGCAGCTGAAGCAATCAATGCCTGTTGCTTGTGTTTTGTATCCAATGCTTGGTATTCTTGTTTTTGATATTTTGTTTTCCTTTTTTCCTGTTCAAAAAAAAAAAAATTGGGGACATTTCACAGGTGGTGTTTTTATTTGGGAACAAACAAGCAAAAGAAAAGTTGGCTTTCTACTCACCCATGATTTCAAAGACTGTTTTTCGAAAAAATTTCTTCATGTAGAGTACAAAGTTCAAAATTGTAGGAATTTGAATGGCTGAGTGACAGAATTTTCTGTATTAGTATTTTGGTGTTTCACTACTATTACTTCTGAATTGTAGGCAACGAAGTGGTAAATGCTAAATAGAATCTGATTTTTGCATCACACAAATACTTTGTCACAGTTATTTATTTCTGTAATTAGTTTCTTATCAACACGAGTTCCATTATTGTTGTGATCCTATTGGAAGAACTTAGCTGCTCTATATTCAGAATTACTTTCTTTAACCTCTGTTTATAAACAGTATACTATGCTTACCTTTGTAGTCATTGCATTTGAAGCAGCCTTAGTGGGTTTTATAGCATTCCGCAAGCATTGGGATGAGGCAAGTTTGTTTACAAAAATTGTACTAAAATTTTGCTCTGCTATTGAAAGTGTTCCTTATCTGGCATTCATATCTTAGATAAATATAATACTACCATATCTTGTTTCACAGGATCTCCCATATGACCCAACCGGAGAACTTGATAGCCTACGATCATTTATTGACAATAATATTGATCTATGTAGGTGGGTTGGGCTTGCTGTGGTTTTTATTCAGGTATGGTCTTTCTGTTAGCATTGATTTTTAAGCCTAGAGTGTTTTCTGATTATATTAATACTATTACTGGTGTTACAAAGTTAACCCAAAGTAGATGGGATAAGGTTTTGATGATGGCAACAATGACTCTTTTTCCTTTTAATTGGTACATGACTTGAACCCACAACTTCAATGTTGCAATAGTGAACACCTTCCATTGTGCCACGGGCTCTTATCATGATGATGGTGATTCTTATTGTTGTTCTCTTCAGTGCCTTAAAAATTTAAAGGAGCGTTAAGATTCTAAATCTAGGGTTTTCTCATATTTTTAATTCAAACTCAAGGGCCTAAGCATGGGTGATTAATGCTTCTAAGTGGAGGAGAAAAACAAAATTGGAGAACAAACTCCTGTCTTGCTGTTAGCCACGAGAATTAGGTCAAATGATACATATTCTTCTATGTCCTTGGAAGTGATGGAACTATATATATCCAGGTTTTTCTCAGTTGAGAAAGAAGTAGATACTCAATCCAAGTTCCCTTTCCAGTGACTCGGCAATACTCCTACGTACATATTGTTTCAGAACCTGAACTTAGACAACTTGGAAAGCTATTGAATTTTGTCACTTGGCCAAGCTTGATGGTCTCTTCAGTACTTTCTTGGACAGCCTGTAGAGTTGACTTGATTCTTCTCGATTTTTGAAACAAAGCTCCTATGCATCCCCTTTTTGTTTATTGTAATTCTCCTACATATCCGTAGAAAGTGTTAAAATTTATTACTCTTCCATACTCATTATAGAACTCATGACCAATCTACTCGGTGTTTTGTTGCATTTTTGGTAATTTATTTATATATATTTATGAGGGTGGATTGTTTATTTTATGCATTTATTGTAACTACTAATTAGTGGCAGAGTGAGACAATGGCGGACACAGGATTTTCATTTAGGTGGTCGAGCAATGGTCAAGTTAAGAAGTTAAAAAATAAAATATTAAGGTATTATTTAAGGAATTTCTCGAATCTCGCGGGTGCGACTGTAACACCTAGGTCCGCCCCTGGACTGTACATCTTTGGCTTATGCATGTCTCTATTGTCAGAGCTGAGAGACACATATACTTTGTTATATACGTATAGGAATACAATGCTAGGGAATTATCCAATGTAATATTAGATAAAAAATGTAATTATAATAGGATAATCAAATCACCTAACATAATTAGAATGCTCATATAAGTTTTATCATTTGCTTGCTCTTTTGTCTCACTAATGGGTGCACATCGTCAGCAAACACGTGCACCAAATAATGGGTTCTTAGATACTTCTATAAGGTGACAATAAATAATATCACCATTGATATCATCATCAACATCATTGAAGCCTATCCATTTGTGGTTGGCTTTGTGAATTTTTCATTTCCACCCAATCCCTTGTGCACCCATATTTTGAGTAACTCTTGTTTTTTAATTAATTAAGTTAAGAACTTAACGTGCATATCTTTTGTCACTAGAAGTTATTAGATTGTAATTTATGAAATAGCTATACATTAATGGATCCACTTTCTTTACTCTAAAGAAGAACTACACAAGAAATTTGCAACACGAATAGATGATTTCATCTCATCATGGCTTTTATTAGTTGCATCAGCTGTGACATCAGGGATAACATGTGAATTCATGTTATTTTATTGGAACTAAGTTATGTATCATCTTACCTATCAAAAAAAAAAAAAAAAAATTACATCATCTTGATGCTCTACAGGCATTGTCATTGTTGCTGTCGATTATTCTGAGAGCCATGGTTTCAAGCAGGACGGAAAAACATGACAGCGATGATGAGAACCCTGTTAGGGGCGGAAGTTGGCAGCCACTAATAAATTCACAAGATGGCCAAACTTCTGCTTTGACCTCAACGGATAGCAAAGGAATTCGACCTCACACTTGGAGTACACGGATGAGACAGAAGGTATCTTTTGTTTGAATAATTGGTGATATTGAATTCTTCCCATTATTGACTGTTAACATTGGAAGTGTGTCATTACATGCATAATCATAACTGTGAAGTTTTTTTATTGGTAAAGAAAGTGTGAAGTTTTTGTTGCCTGTCTGCTTACTAGATTGTTGTCTTTGGTGTCTAATACCCTTTACACTCTGATCAGGATTGTCCTAGTAGGCATATCTAATCCAGTGTTAGAACAAGACATGACTATTGGAAATTATTAAAAGAGAACATATGTGTTTCAACTCTGTTTCTGGGGATGTGAGGGCTTTCATTGGTTTTGGTATAGGTTTCATCGGATATAAACATTTTTATGCATGAGAACTTCCATTTTACCACTAGTTCTCCCTGGAGTTCTGTTAGAGCCAGATGTGATCATTGGAATTTTTAATGAATGTTTATTACATTACCTCATTTGTTAAGAGAATGTGACGGTCGTCATATCGTTAAGTGGGCATATAATTTCATATCATCATCGTTCTTCAATATTTTTCTAGTTCAAAAGAAAGAATCTTCTACAAGAGGTGTCATTCAACTTTCCATGTAGAATCTCTCTTTTTTCTCCAGCCAATTATCACTACCAAGTTTCTATAATCTTCCACCTTTTTAATTTAAAATGAAGAATTGAATGCATAAAATGTGTTACTTAATGGGGGTAGACTATCATGAGCAACAACTCTCTCACAATTCCATATGTAATTGATTGATTCATCATCATCATCATCATCATCATCATCATCATCATCATCAAAGCCTTGCCCCAACTATGTGGGGTTCAATTACATGTATTTTGTTTCATCATTCCATTCTATCCTGGGTGAAGTCCTTATATAGATTGCACTTCTTCATATCCTCTTTAGCCAATCCCTTGTCCTTGACGGCCATCTACTTGCATGGATAAATTTTTACTCACATGCACCATTGTTGGTTTGTGTGGGACATGTCCAAACCATCTCAAAGGAGTCTTTTTTAATCTCTCGCATATTGATTCTACCACTTGATACTCCCAAATATGCTCAATTCTGATTCTCTCTTTCCTAGTTTTACCACACATCGTCCTCAATATTCTCCACTTTTTTTGCATTTGGTGTTTTCTAATTGATGAACAATCTGCTCCATAGGGCATAGTTGTCTAATTGTTGTCTTGTAATTTTTTCCTTTCAATCTTATTTGTATGAGACAATCACAAAGGACCTAGAAAAAAGTCTTTAGTTCAACCATGAACCATCCATCTCTCATTCTTTGTTCAACATCCTCAATCTCTCCATCCTTATTAATTCGAGAACCAAGGTATTAGAGGGAATCTCTTTGTGGTATCAAATGTGTTTTCATTCTTATAAGATTTATGTCTCTCTGCACAAGAAGTTATGCATTGTACAACTTATTTTGAAGCCTCTTGCCATTTTTCAAGTTTTGCATTCATGTTATCTTTCGATTAGTCCGCCAACACTATATCATTTGCAAACAATATATACCAAAGTATCTCCTCTTCAATATGAGTGGTTAACTCATCCATAATCAATGCTAAGAGATAATGGCTTAAAGTTGACCTCTGATGCATACTTATGGTCACGAGATTCTCACCTGGCTCTCAACATTTAGTTCTTATACTTGTTACCGCTCTCTCATACATGCCTTTAATGATGTCAATATAACCTGTTGTATCTAAAACCCACCAAATAAAAACTATAAGCACCCAGTCGTAGGCTTTCTCTAAATCGATGAAGACTATATGAAGATTTAGTGAGAAGATAGCTTCAATAGTTGACCTCCTTAGCATGTAACGCAAATTGATTTTTAGATGTCTTGGTTTTTGTCTTAGTCTTTGCTCAATTACTCTCTCATAGTTTCCTAGTATAACTCATAAGTTTAACACCGCGATAATTTTAACAATGATCTTTGACTTTTGATATTGTATTTTTTTCGGACTTAAATAGATAATTTACGTTCTATGTAATACAATGCATTGATATAACATTGTAACATTGATCTTTTTCTCTTCCTGAAAACTGGAACTTATTTTCATCTCACACTGAAATCAGGTCCCGTAGTTCTTTTTTACTCTTTTAAAAGGGAATGAGGCAGTTATGTGCGATAAGCTATTTAATTTTTATCCACTCACTAACGATCTTAAAGAAGAAAAAACATTTATCATCCTTTTTTATATTTTTCATGGCATTGTTTGTTTGGTCTGTGTTAAATTCCTATATCTATTCTTACATGTAAAGCAATGTCCTTTTATCAATGGGGCTAAAATTGGAGCCAAGGTGAAGATCCGCCAATGTCTGTTAGATAGTCTATGTTTTGGTGGGTAATGATAACCTAGCCATCACACTAGAAAATTAAATTCTAAAAAAGTGAGGATCCTATCTGCATCTCCACCTTATATTCTTCATTCCTCACCGCTTTAATATTCCGTTATCATAAATTCCATACAAAGTAGGCATGAAGGCCTAGATTACCAGTGTCCAGCCTCCCTCTTGGATTTTATGCTCTGTTATTCGATCACCTTTATAAAATCAACATTTTTGTCCCATTTGTATGGCTTTTTGTGTAGTTATTTTTATTTGCTTAAATTTCTGAGTAAATATGTTTTGATGCAGTACGGATTGAACATGAGTGCCTTCACATTCGATCATTAGACGGATCTGAAATCAACAACCATACCGCTAACAAAATTACATGAAGTTTTCAAGCTTTTTGCTAGCACATAGAACCTGCAGAGAAATTACACGAAGTTTATGAGCTTTTTCTTAGTGCATAGAACTGCTTGAGTACTTGCATTTCCTATGGAGAAGATCAAGCTGTTGTGAGTAAATTTATAGCTAATGTTCATGACATTTTACAGGGGTAGGAATAATGTTGTTGTTTATGACTTTCATTTTTGTGGATAAGGCTCATAAAATGGTTATAGTTTCACGTCGAAAAATATTTGCAGAAAAACTGTTTCAGTCTCAAACTTTTCCAGGGGCCTCATAATTCAGGAGGAAGGTGACATGCTGAAGTGAAAATATTACGCACTTCTATGTGCTCCCATACATGGAGAAGATGACCCCACTTACTTAATTAACCACCCAACCATGCATTTGCCGTCTCCAACAGAGCCCAAACAAGGTACCATCTTTTCGCCTATGTGAGCGTGCACAGATTCTTAATTTGGTGCTTTAAGGGGGAACCATCCATTCTAAATTGAATTAATCATATTAATGAATAATTAAAGGAATTGTAAGTGCCTAAATATTATGGACTTGGTGATAATTGATATGGATTAGGGTGTGGTTTAGCTCTCCTTGATGAAGGTAGAATGCCTTGAACCTGAAAAGGGGAGGAGAAGAACAGCAGTCAAAGACTATGACTGTAGTCAGCGCAAGGCTCTCCGATGCCTAAGTTAGTTCAAGGACTCGACAGTAGGATGGAGATTTAGAGAGACAAAGTAATGGCTGGGAGCATGATAGATTGTATGTTTTTGTATCTCTTTTGTCATACCTGAGCTTCTCTATTTATAGGAGAAGTCGTGTGAGGAGTCCCATGACTTTGACGGGTACTTTTGAGAGGTACCGTCCCATGATCACCTTTCCTTAATTGCAGTCCCATTAGCCCACCTTTCATTAAATGACAGTCTCATCGGGCCTTACTTTGTTGACTATTTGGCATGGTCCCATCGGACTTCTGCTTGGGGCCTCACCCTGATGTAGATGTGGCCACTGGATGCTGCTTTGTCAGAGAGCATGGGCGGCAAGGATGGCTAATCAATCCCACTTACGCGTGCCCCTGTCTAATCACACGTCCCATGACGTGGTAAAGCTTCCGTAGAAGTTTGGCTGTCAGTGTTTGTCTCGGCTAGCCTTCTGGCACTATTGCCGAGATGCGTGACCGAGGTCAGGACTTGGCGCCGAGGTCGGGAGCGACCTTGATCTCGGTTGGCACCCTGGCACTGTTGCCGAGGTGTGCGTAGCCGAGGTTGACACATGATTAGCTGGTACTATTATCGGAGCTAATGTAATCTCGATGTCTTGGAAATATCCCCACACAGGAATCAATGGTCATTGACTTATGACTTATAAAATCCAAACCACTCAATCCATTACTGGAGTCAACTTGTGGAATTCAAACCACTTAAAATAATTGAGCCCCATTTATTGACACTTGGGTAAATATCACTTCAATCAAAGTTGGGCTCTTTACCAGGTCGATCACATGTCGATCACATGATTTCATTCTTTTTGTTCTTTGTATTTTAATCAGGTGTTCTTCCTTTGATCATTTGATTTGTGAGCCCAACTCCTCCGGCTGATGTATTTATAAGCTAGTCTGCAACCCTCCAGACTCTTGATGACTAATAAAAGCAATGGAGTATATATACGTGTATAACCCAAGAAACCCATGGCCACATCTGAATACATGATCTTAACACGACCTGAACAATCCGGTCTCAACACAATTGAGAACAACACATGAACAATAACACCAAATGGGGACTAAGTCACTCAATTATTTGAGTGGTTGGAATGTCCCCGGATGTAGATCAGCTTGTTAGGTACATGAGTGTGTGACTGAGAGGGTGTGTAATGGGGCCTACTGTGGCATCTATCGTACACTTTTTATGTGACTAACTCCATTTTGTCTGTAAAGAAATGGAGTACACGCATATGAAAAGACATGATTAATCTACAATAAGCCCTACTTAAGAATTGACTTTGAAATTTGACTGAAAAAATAATAGGAAAATTCTCAAAAAAAAAAAAAAAAAAAACACTTTTGGCTCACTTCGAAAAAGTATAAAAGTTTTCTACAATTCTTTCAATCAAGTCATCTCCATAAAACTTATTTGAGAAATGACAAAATACCCTTCTTATGACATTTTTTTTTCTTAACCTAATTCCTCCCTAAAATTGGTCATTTTGATTTTGTTGATCATAACCATTTAATGAAGCTGATTCTCTTTTTTTAGTAATTTGGAATCCTCTTTTGAACCATCCATGCATAAAGGTAGTTGAAATGGACATCACTGGATCACTTGAGTTGGACTCGATTATTCATCTTAATTGATTTATTAAAGAAAAAATCTGAAAAGTGGCATAAGGGTATTTTTTTCGATTTTTAGAGTTTTTTTTATCGAGAGGACTTGATTGAAAGAAGAGAACAAATAAGTACACATTGTCAATTGATCTCTGCACACTGAATTTTTTTTTTTACCAAAATACCCATGTAGGAAATTACCTAAAAGAACATCTATCAAACTCTCTACATCCCCAATTTATTTCTACTTAAATATCTTTTTTGATATAGGTAGGATGGGAACAAAGATCAAAGTGAAATTCAAAAAAAAAACTGGGTGGGCCATTCAGCGTATGTTCGCCCCCTCGCCCATATTCATATTGAAGGTTAGTTAGTCATTTGGATAAACTTTATGCCCCATATCTATGATATTTGGATTCTCACATGATGCATTCTGAGTCGAAATGCGAAATAAAAGAGAAGTCTCTACCTTCCCTAAAGTAAATATAAATAAAGATAGGGTAGAAAAAATGACTAATTATATGTGGATCCTGAAGAAGAAGTTGGGGGGGGGGGGGGGGGGGGGGGGGTTTGGTTCTTGGACCTTGGTATTAATTCCATCGCTGGAATTAAAGCTCCTGAGACTGGGGTGGGACAAAATCAAACAAAATAGTAACAACGAATTGATATGAACCCATTTTGCTTTGTACTTATAGAAGACAGGATAGCATCCCATAAGAAGATCCTTTTAAATTGGGGTTCTTGGTATTAATTCCATCGCTGGAATTAAAGCTCCTGAGACTGGGGTGGGACAAAATCAAACAAAATAGTAACAACGAATTGATATGAACCCATTTTGCTTTGTACTTATACAAGACAGGATAGCATCCCATAAGAAGATCCTTTTAAATTGGCTTTGGGTATGATTCATGATCCCCATGGAATTCGTGTCGATATGAGTTAATCCGCAAAGGAAAGGAAGGTATCAATTTCAAGACCCTTGTCATCCGGACCTTATTAACAAACAAGAAAATTCAATACGGAACAGATTATTTTCTTTGGACCTAATTTCTTTTATTTTGTATTTGATTTGGCTCCAATGAATAATTGGAAATCAATGTAGCGATCAATTGGGGGAGGGGGAGAGAGGGCAGTGGCTGGTTGATAAGTTCCTAAAAATGCATAATTTCATCATCATTTTAGAATAATTAAGGACTTATTCTTCAAATCATGCACTGTTTTAGTAGGAAAATTACGATTTTATATTTTGAGCATCAAAGTTCAAATTCAAGTCAAAATTTATTGAAAAATTGTATTTTTACATACAATCATGAATTTCTATATTTTTTGGCATTGGAAGTCATAAAATTCCCCATAACTTTTTGTTCACACATAAAATGATGAATTTTCTTTGCACCATTGATTTAATTAAACAATTTCTTTTAAAATAAAATTGTGACATTTTAAGCATCCATTTAGTGTGAATTGGGTCGACCCGCATATTGCATCATTCTCTACCTATATGATTAGAGTATTCTTTAATCATTGCTTTTATTTTTGTAGGGAATTTCATAAATTGGGACCCGTAAGAGAGAGAAATCAATTAAAGAATTAAAGATGACATCCAAGAGAAGATTGCACACACAAGTGGGGCCCATCATGTGTTCCAATTGATAATACAAATCTGAATTTCAGATTTAAAATTCTATAAGCCAAGGAGAGGACGTCCATGCATTGGACATTCCATGTTGTGTGCACCATAGTGGGGCCTACATCCTTGGTTGCAATGAAATTAATTTCAGATTTGAGGGGATCTCTCAAGAGAGAAAATGGGCCCATGCAAGGATATTTTTCCAGCCATGAAGAGTTCAAAAGATTGGAAGATCTTACTTAGCAATCCAAGTTGGAAAGTTAACTCCAAGAAGATAAGCCTCAAGATTTAAAGTTTGCAACCCAAGATTTATCCAAACAAGCATCACACGTTCATATCTCTCCATCCCAAGTTTCATACGTCCAACAACTCTATGCAAGCAATCACACGTCCAAAATAGGTGGGGACCACATGCATCTTTGAAACAAATATGAAATTTCATATTTGAATTGTTTCTTAGCCAAAGTGGGCCCAAGAGAGGAAGTTGCATGAGATAAGAAGAATCCTATTTTCACTAGGATTGTGGGCCAATCCCTTGAAACTCTTTCAAAAACTCCTAATCCCAATCCAAATTGGACCCCACTCTACTAATCCTTATCCAAACCAAAACCTTGCAACCCAAGCTATCAAAAAATCATAAAAAGACCCCAATATGGAAATGCATGAGAATACCATCCCCCCATTCCTCTTGGACGACCAGCAACCCATCTTCCCCTTTTCCATTATTTTCTTCATCTCTCATCCTTCCATCAATTTTTTCATCCAAGGCCTTCCCTAAGGCACACCACCACTTGGATTTCTACACCACTGTCGCGCCGTCGCCTTTGCTATCGTCACTCCATCATTGGACTAGCCATTCATCATCTTCCCTTGCTTGGATTTAAGATCGCAAAATGAGAGACGGTTGGATCGCCGTTCTAGGCCACGAGTCCTTCTCCTCCGTTTGGTGTGTCATGTGTCTAGGGTAAGGTTGGATGCACTTTATTTTGATTCAAGTAATTTTGTAATGGTTATTTGCTTGTAATGGTTCTTTCAATAATAAATCAAATTTATGGGGTCTTGGTTTTCACCAATGGGTCAACATTGAATTTTTGTGCGTAGTGACAGTGCGCACTTGGTACGGTGTTCTTGATTTTTTTTATGGCATCAAGCAAAGTAACTATTGCAATAGTTAAGAATTAAAATCCATTTTTTTTATTCTCTGATTTTATTCTATTTTATTTTTATTTTTATGCATCTTAATAATTATTGCAATTGGTTGGACTGACAAATCTTAAGGTGAATGCAGTAGTTAGATTAGGTTTCTAGATTAGGATTTTTCTTTTCCTTTGGTTGTAATTAATATTTCAGACTTGTAATTAATTATTTCATGCAAGTAGGATACTTGATTTGTATAGATTTTATTAGGCTAGTACTAGTTTTCAAATAGGACAGGTTTTATTTAAGTAATTACTCCCTGTGGATCGACCTCGGACTTCACCGAGTTATTTATTACTACAATCGCGGCCTTGCACTTGGGGTTGACGATTAAGTTTTTGGCGCCGTTTCTGGGGAGTTTTTCTTCGCTCGAGGTATTTTTTCCAACCTATCTTTTTAATTGCTTTATGGGTGTGCCTTTACTATTCCGCAATCATTCTAGATCTAAGGGTAGCATGCATGGAATGTTTGGACCGGCCCTATTGCATTAAAAATTGGATTTTTAATCTTTGATTTTTGTTAAAATTGGAACTATTTCAGATCTGAAAAATTACTTTATCTGATTTTTGAAAAATCACATCAATTTCGGAAAATCGCCTAGTTTACTTGTTCTAATTTGGACTAGTTTAGGTCAATTTTTTTATTTGCTAGTTAGGATTAATTAAGGTGTGTTAAAATTAGTTATTTTTCATATTTTTAGGTTTTTATAGTTTCAAAAAAAATTCTAAGACTTTCCCTCACAAAGGCAAGTCTTAGATAGCGCAAATTCGGCTTTTTGGCCACTAAACTTGCCAAAATCTGAAAATTTCAGAACTTTCATTGGAAACTCAGTTGTTTTAGTTGTTTTTAAAATTTAAAGGACTCTTAAAAACTTTCTGGAATTTTTTTTAAGAATGTTAGTTAATTCTTTGGAAAGTCGAACAAACTGCCTTTCTTGATTGGTTCGGTGTCTAGGTAGGTCTTGTCCCATTAGATAAGGGAGACAAGTCTCTTGTTCTAGAAGGTGGTTTTTAAGCGGGACCCTTGCAATGCATCGCGACCCACCACCGATCTGGGGCTTACCTGGTCGGGCCAGTTTCATAGACTTGAGTTTGGAAACTATCCTTAGAGTTAACTCTTTAAGATTAAGACTTTGCAAGAATTTGGAATTTTTTTTCTTTTAAATTTAAAAACGGACTTAGGTAGTTTTTCTTTCTAGGTTTCTTTATTAAAAAATTTTTTCAAAATTCCAAAAAAGAAAGAAAGACCCCCACCTTCTTGGCAGAGGGACACCTCAAATCGGTTAGAAAGGAAGGAATCACCCGTCAAGAGCTTGACTGAATTCTACGAATCTAGATTTCATGGTTCTCTTAGAATTTTCCAATATGGCTGATGTGCATAGTGATAATGAAGAGATTGGGAATGAAAACGAAAATGGGAATGGAGCCAATAATAATGGAGAGGTGAATCAACCTCTTAGGAGTCTACGTGATTACCTTCATCCTACACGACAAGCCACACCGTCGTGCATGGTTATACCTGCAGGTGCGGGTCAATTTGATATCAAACCGGGAGTAATCCAACTTCTCCCCAAATTTCATGGACTTGAATCAGAAAGTGCATATTTGCACATAAAAGAGTTTGAAGAAGTGTGTGCAACACTACACTTCAATAATGTGAGGGGAAGACCTTATCAAATTTCGTTTATTTTCATTTTCCCTCAAAGAAAAGGCCAAGGCATGGCTTCACTCCTTACAGCCCAATTCGATTGCTCTATGTCCAACATGGTTCGGGAATTTTTGAAGAAATTTTTCCCATTACATAAGACCAACACCTTATGGAGAAATATTATGAATTTTAAACAAAAAGACAAGGAGTCTTATTATAGGTGTTGGGAACGCTTTAATGAGCTACTCCTTACATGTCCCCACTACGGATTTGAATTGCACAATACAATTGGTCACTTCTATGATGGACTTAGTCCAGAAACACGCCAATTCGTGGAGATGATGTGCAATGGGGAGTTCATGGCGAAGAACCCAAATCAAGCATGGACCTACCTTCAGTTTTTGGCAGATAGTGTACAAAATTGGATACATCTCAAGGTATAGACCACGTAAAGCAATCGAATCAAGCCAAAGGAGGGGGGTTATATGTATTAAAAGAAAAGGATGATCTTCAAGCAAAAATTGCCTATCTTACAAGAGAAGTTGAGTCCTTGAAATTTGTGAAGAATAAGGAACCTGCTATAGTTTGTGGCATTTGCGCTAGTGATTCACACATATCTTCAGAATGTCCAACACTCCCTGCTTTCCAAGAAGTGTTTTACAAGCAAGCAAATGCCTTTAACACATACAACCGGTAGTTGTACAACCCTAATTGGAGGAATCACCCCAACTTTGGTTGGAGGAATGGCCCAAATGCTACTCCGCCAAATTTCAACCAAATGTCGAATCAATTTGGGGGTACTTCTAGTACATATGCTCAAAACACACAGCAAATGGTACCCCTACAAATCAAACGACACCTTGGGATGAACTTGTGGCTAAGTTTATGATGAATCAAGAGTCCATCAATAAGAAACAAGATCGTAACTTTGAGAATTTACAGAACACCATGCAAAATCTCTGCAAATTGATTGAAGCACAAAATAAGGGGGTTTTTCCAGCCCAACCACAGCGGATGCCCTTTGGGCTATATAATGCTCCTGCAACCTTTCAAAGGTGCATGCTTAGTATTTTTAGCGATATGGTGGAACATTTTCTCGAAGTCTTCATGGATGATTTTTTAGTTTTTAGAGAGTCATTCCAAGATTGTTTGAGCAACTTAACTAAGGTCCTCTCTAGGTGTGAGGAAAGAACTTAGTACTTAATTGGGAAAAATATCATTTTATGGTATGACAAGGGATTGTCCTTGGCCACATTGTCTCATCTAGAGGATTGGAAGTGAACAAAGCCAAAATAGACTTAATTTCCAATTTTCCCACCCCAAAAACCATAAGAGATATAAGATCTTTCTTAGGGCATGCCGGATTCTACAGAAGGTTCATAAAAGGTTTCAGTGTCATTTCTAAACCATTATGCAACCTTCTGCTAAAGGAAGTAGAATTTGAGTGGACAGAGGCATGTCAAGTGGCTTTTACCAAGCTTAAGGATATGTTGACTACCGCTCCAATTATGCAACCTCCAGATTGGAACCTGCCCTTTGAAATCATATGCGATGCTAGTGATTATGCGGTTGGGGCAGTTCTTGGGCAACATAGAGACAAAAGGCCATTAGTGATTTACTATGCTAGCAGGACTTTAAACAGTGCACAGATCAATTATTCAACAACAGAGAAAGAATTATTGGTTGTGGTCTATGCACTGGATAAGTTCCGTTCCTACTTAATTGGATCCAAAATTGTGATATTTACTGACCATTCTGCGCTGAAGTATCTTCTTTCTAAGAAAGATGCCAAGCCTAGACTGATCAGATGGATCCTTCTACTCCAAGAGTTGATATTGAAATCAAGGATAAGAAAGGAGTAGAAAACGTGGTGGCCGATCATCTTTCTAGGCTTGTCCTTTCCAAAACTTTAGAACCCTTACCAATCCAGGACACTTTCCCTGATGAGCATTTATTTGCCACATTTTCCCATTCTCCATGGTATGCTGACATTGCTAATTATCTAGCTTCGGGTGAAATTCCAAAAGAATGGATGCAGCAAGATAAAAACAAGTTTTTCACTGAGGTGAAACTGTTTTTCTGGGATGAACCATACCTTTTTAAATACTGCCCAAACCAAATCATTATGAGATGCATTCCTGACCATGAAATCAATAGTGTTATATCCTTTTGCCACTCGCATGTTTGTGGTGGCCATTTTTCTGCTAAAAAGACCGCTCACAAAATTTTACAATCTGGATTTTACTGGCCCACTTTATTTAAAGATGCACATGATTTATATAAGACATGTGAGCGGTACCAAAAATTGGATTCCATTTGTTGGATATCGCGATCACTGAGGGGGGGGGGGGGTGAATCAGTGATTTCTTAAAAACCAGGTCCAATTTCAACAACAAAAGATCAAATCACACACAAGGACAACAGATTTAACGTGGTTCACCAAAAGGCTACGTCCACGGTTCAAAGACTGTCCGAACACCGATCCGGAATAGGTCTGAATCTATTTAGTCGCACCAACGATAAAGAGCACCAACCCTTGAGTTTCAGATAGCACCCATTATCTAGGAAGCACCTACTCCCTTTCCAAGATGTCTGCACCCACAGACAGGATCACCAAATCCCCAACGCCAAGCACCCACTTGATGTTTTACAGAATAAAAGTTTAGAACTTTTTACAGCCCTTCCCCTCTACAATCTCTCTCTCTCAATCCCTTACAAATTGAAATTTAAAGCATAAACAGAGAGACACTTATCTATGGACGAATCATCATCATCTTAATAAGCACATTCTCGTCCACACTTGCTGTAGAAAAACGTGCAACACAGCAACCCCAGCAGCACCTTCTTATCACCATCACCCTTCTCTCAAAATCTCTCTTATTTTTAGATCCTACAAAATTGGATCTCTAGCTAATAGAGGAAATTGCTCACAACAAAAAGATAGGAGGAATATCTTTTTGGCTTTCTTGCCAAGCAAAAGAACCCAACATGAAATTTCTCATTTTGGCTAGGCTGACTTACCATTTGGGTCAGATGAATATGATGGGCCATCTGCTTATTACTATCCAGCACATAATGGGACCCACAGCAACCTACCCAGAAGATATATTAATCTTGCAGTGCAGAAAAACTGCAAAATATATCTCCATTGAAAAATTCATAACTTCCTCTTCTGAGCTCGAAATGACAGGATTCTTGAGCCAAATGAAAGATATATCAGAGGGCTACAACTTTTATGTTTTGAGATTTAACCCAAATTGATTGGAAGGTAGAGTAAAAACACCTTGAAGCTGACTGGTTAAGGAAAACAGCAACCTGAGAGAGATAGAGTTGTCCCGCTGTCCGGGCCATAACTTTAAAACCTAAAGTCAGATCAACCCGATTCCAAAACCAAAAATCAAGTCCTCTCACTGATGCACAAAATTCATGTTGACCACTTTTTAATCCAGATTTTAGATGTGAAGATATAAGCACAACAACAGTTGGTTCATAGCTGTGTTGTTGTACTTCACCACACTTGTTTGCAATGTTTGTGACAATGTGTTGACAGTAATTCCAACTCATAATCATGCTGGACACTTCATCAAAACTCTCCATAGTATCTCAAATTATAACAATCTCCCCCTTTGGAATTGTTGGCAACACATGGAACATGTTGATCTTCATGTTACTTGCAAACAAGTTTCTGATCTTTTTATGTCAGCGCTGCTCTTCTATCAGTTACCATCATATTGACAGATCCTCAATAATCCATATCATAGACTCCCCCTGTCATCATGCTAATTCTCATAGTCTCTGGCCGAAATGAAATACTGATGACGGTTTCAGAGTCTTGTTCTACACATTCTCTCCCCCTTTGACAGCAAATCCAAAGGGACTGTTCAGGGAAGCAAATAAAATAAGCATGAGTGCCTCCTCCCTCTTCCTTGAAGGTCTTCTAAGTCTTTGGAGAGTGAGTAACTCCCAATTTCTTGCGAAGATACTCGAAGACTTCCTTTGGGAGTGGCTTTGTGAAGATATCAGCCACTTGCTCAGTGGTTGGAACGTATTCCAACTTTACCTCTCCAGCAGCAACCTTTTCTTTGAGAAAGTGATAGCGGATTGCAACATGCTTTGTTCGAGAGTGCTGAACAGGATTCTTAGAGATGTGAATTGCACTCGTGTTGTCACATAGGATCGGCGTAGGATCAGTTGTCTGAACTCCTAGATCAGAGAGCATTTGCCGCATCCACAGCACTTGCGTACAACAAGTTGCCGCTGCAATATATTCCGCTTCCACTGTCGAAAGAGATACTGAATCTTGCTTCTCACTGTGCCATGCCACCAACCTTTCACTGAGATAGAATGCACCACCGCTTGTACTCTTGCGATCATCTATACATCCAGCCTAAACGGCGTCAGAGTATGCAACAAGAGTGAAGGATTTGCCTTTGGGATACCAGATACCAAGCTCCATAGTACCTTTCAGATATCGAAAGATCCTTTTTACTGCTGTAAGGTGCGTCTCAGTTGGTGATGCTTGAAATCGAGCCACCATACATACTGCTTGTAGAAGATCCGGTATTGTAGCAGTCAAGTAAAGCAAGCTTCCTATCATAGAACAATAGGTGGTGTGATCAACGGACGAAACCTTATCATCTTTGCTTAGCTTTGTGTTCGTCGACATTGGTGTGCTCACTGGCTTGCTGTCTTCCATGTTAAAACGCTTCAGCATTTCCTTGATGTACTTCATCTGTGATATGAAGATACAATGTTTCAGCTGCAGAACTTGCAAACCAAGAAAGAACTTCAGTTCTCCAAGCATTGACATCTCAAATTCTTTCTTCATCTCTTCAGCAAAATTCCTGCACAATTCTTCATCATTTCTGCCAAAGATTATGTCATCGACATAAACAATAACAACCAGTTGTTTGCTTAACTCTGTTTTGACATAAAGATTGCTATCAACAAGTCCTTTTCCAAAGCCGATCTTGCGGAGATAGAGGTCCAGCCTTGCATACCACGCCCTTGGCGCTTGTTTCAGTCCATAAAGAGCCTTTTTCAACTTGCACACTAGGTCTGAATTTTTGCTAATGAAAAAACCATCAGGTTGCTCAATGTAGACCTCTTCTTCAAGTAATCCATTCAAGAAAGCTGACTTTACGTCCATCTGAAATACCTTGAAGGTTTTGTATGCAGCCAATGCAAGAAACATACGAATGGCTTCCAGACGAGCCACCGGTGCAAAGGTCTCTTCAAAATCTATGCCTTCAACTTGAGCATAGCCTTTACAAACCAACCTTGCTTTGTTTCTTATGACCTGACCATCTTCATTCAGCTTATTCCGAAAGACTCATTTAGTACCAATAACATTCTTATCAGTAGGTCTAGGAACTAGTTCCCATGTGGAGTTCTTCTCAATTTGCTCCAACTCCTCATGCATAGCTTTCAACCAACTTTCATCGAGACTGGCTTCAGCCACAGTCTTGGGTTCAATGGTGGACACAAGTGAATAATTACTAACTACACTTTGTCTAGTTTGAACACCGGTCTTAGGATCTCCAATGATTTGATCCTTAGGGTGTTGCTCTACCCAAGTCCTATGTTTAATAGGAGAGGCGACTTCTGAACCGTCCCTTGATGCATTGGATTCAGACCTTTCATTCTCTGATTTAGAGAGGTTTTCAATAATTGTGCTTCCTTCACTAGAAATAGGCATGGATTCATGATGTTCATCCATTCTAACATCAGCACTTTCTATGATCTTTCTGGTCCTTTTGTTAAGACACCGGTAAGCCTTACTAGAGGAGGAGTAACCCAGAAATATACCTTCATCAGCTCTTTCTTCGAATTTGCCCGGATTTTGTTCGAGCCGCTTGATATAACACTTGCTACCGAAGACTCTGAAGTGCTTGACTGTTGCTTTTTTCCCAAACCATAGCTCATAGGGAGTTTTGTCTTCATGCGGCCTGATCAAGCATCGATTCTGAATGTATACAGCCGTATGAATTGCCTCCTTCCAATATTTGTCAACGAGCTTGCTTTCAGTTAGCATTGTGGGAGCCATCTCTTGCACGGTGCGATTTTTTCGTTCCACAACTCCATTTTGCTGTGGAGTTCTAGGGGCTGAGTATTGTCTTTGAATGCCTTGGTGTTCACAATACTTAGTGAACTCTTCAGATGTGAACTCACCTCCACGATCAGACCTTAAAATCTTGATACGTTTTTCAATTAGATTTTCAACTTGTGCTTTAAACACTTTAAAAAGATCAAGTGCTTGATGTTTATGCTTAAGAAATAATACCCATGTCATACGAGTATAATCATCAATGCATAACATGAAATACTTATCTCCATTGGTGCTTTGAGTTCGCATCGGTCCACAGAGATCAGTGTGCACTAGCTCAAGAGGTTTCTTTGAATGATGCTCCTTTGACTTGAATATTACCCTCGTTTGCTTTCCCTTTTGGCAAGAGTCGCAAATGGGGTTGGAAGGCTTTTCAACTGTAGACATACCTCTTACAGCCTTTGAATTGCAAATCTTTGACATGTTATCAAAGCTTAGATGCCCGAGGCGTTTGTGCCACAACCAACTTTCCTCTGTCCGACTCATCAAGCAAGTCTTTTCAGCTCCATCTGACAATGTATAGAGATTTCCAGCAGTCCTAGATCCAGTAGCCACTGTTTTGCCGTTGCTACACTTCTTGATAGCAAACTCATTCTTTGTGAAGACAACTTCATGGCCCTTGTCACAGATCTGGCTCACACTTAGCAAGTTGTATCTCAGTCCAGACACATATAAGACTTCTTCTGATCTGATCTTGTTTGGCATTAGCTGAACAACACCTTTTCCGCAGATTTTGGCACCATCATTGTTACCAAACTTCACTGATCCGCCTTCATAGTGCTGTAATTTGATGAATTTATCCTTATCACCTGTCATATGGCTTGAACAACCACTATCAAGGACCCATGGTGCTTCCTTCTTTTGTGCATTGAATGCCATTTGCACAATGAGCGATTCCTTGGAATTTTCTGCACTTTTCTTTGCCCTTCAAGCCTTGACTAACTTGGATTTCTTTTCAACCTGAAATTGGTTAGCAATAGGAAACCTACAATCCCTAGCCAAGTGTCCATAATTATAACACTTATGGCACTCAAGTTTGTGGCCGTTTGGGATTGAGAAAGGGTTCCTAGTCACTAATGGACTGTTTCTAACATAGAATCTACAATCAGCTCTTTTATGTCCATATCTATTACAATGAAAGCAATAACCATAGAATCTGAACATTCTTCCTTTCTTAGGTGGCTGGTTAAACTCCACAAACCTTTTCTTATTGACCATCTCAATACTAGGCTGAATTTGAAGCTTTGTAGCCTTGAGAGGTATAGCACTTTGTTTCATAAACAAAGAAGGTGCAGCCTTAGAGGACTCTCCGGTCTCAAATCCAATACCAAATTTATTGTGGAAGGGCTTTTGAACTTTCAGAGTTTCATTGAGTTTCATTGTCCCTTCAATCGCTTGGAGCGCTTTGAGTTTTTGGCTACTTTCCAAGTTTTCAGCCTTTGCTCTAGCGATTTCAGTTTCAAGTTTCATAGCCTCTTCCTTTTTGATACTTATTTGATTTTCAAGGACTTCCGCCATTCTTTTATAGTCTTCAACTTGAGTTTTCAAAGCAATAACTGAACTTTTAGATTCATGAAGAAGTTTCAGATTTTTCTTACTTGTTTTACGTTCCATGCTAAGCTCCTCAAGTGCAGCAATGAGTTCTTCTTCAAGATTGATCTCAGCCTCCTCTTCCTCTTCCAGCTCTTGCTCCTCTTCTTCTTCAACAGTAACCATGAAGAGAGCTTCAGCTGATTCATCATCGTCTGAAGTTTCAGACGTGCTGTCATCTTGTTGACTTATAAAGTTTTTTGCTTTGCCCCTTTTTCTGAAATTTTTCTTCCCTTTACTCTTATCAGCATAAGAGTCATTATCATTGTCTTCTTTCAGCGGACACTTCGCAGCAAAGTGACCAACACCTCCACAATTGAAGCATTTAAAGGGTAGCTTCCCTTTGTACTTTCCATTGCTTCCTTTCTTCAGCTTTCTAACAAGTTGAGCCTCAAAGCTCATCATCCTCAGTATCAGCATCATGACCAGCAATCTCTTTCCCCTTTTTCTGAGCTTTGAAGGCCGCTTCTCTATCAGATGAGGACGTCTTGCTTATGCACATCTCGTAGGCAGTGAGTGAACCATGCAATTCATCCCTGGTGAAAGCATTCAGATCCTTAGCTTCTTCAATGGCAGAGACTTTGGAATCAAACCGGGAAAGAAGAGATCTTAGAACCTTTTTGACGATGACTGGTTCCTTAATCTCCTCCCCTAGTCCATGAATGTCATTCGTGACTTCATTCACTCGTTGCAAGTAAGAGTCAACATTCTCGCTTTCCTTCATGCAAAGAGACTCGAATTGAGAGCGATGAGTTTGCAACTTTGCCTCTTTAATCTTCTCATCACCTTCATGAATGCTTTGCAACTTGTCCCATATTCCCTTGGCTGTTTTGCATGCAATAACTTTGACCAGCTCGCTGTCCACAAGGCCACTAAAGAGTGCATTCTGTGCCTTGGAGTCGTTGTCTACTAACTTCTTCGTTGCATCATCAGTGGGTACGATGGCAATATTGTAACCGACTCTGACAGCCTCCCAGACATCATAGCCAAGTGATTTGATGAAGGCCTGCATTCTGATCTTCCAGAAGGAGTAATTAGAACCATCAAACAAAGGTGCTTTCATATTCCCTGTATTAGATGCCATGTGATTTGATAAGAGATCACCCTCAGCGTGTTAAGCTTATCAAGGGAACTTCGCTCTGATACCAATTGTTGGATATCGCGATCACTGAGAGGGGGGGGGGGGGGGTGAATCAGTGATTTCTTAAAAACCAGGTCCAATTTCAACAACAAAAGATCAAATCACACACAAGGACAATAGATTTAACATGGTTCACCAAAAGGCTACGTCCACGGTTCAAAGACTGTCCGAACATCGATCCGGAATAGGTCTGAATCTATTTAGTCGCACCAACGACAAAGAGCACCAACCCTTGAGTTTCAGATAGCACCCACTATCTAGGAAGCACCTACTCCCTTTTCAAGATGTCTGCACCCACAGACAGGATCACCAAATCCCCAACACCAAGCACCCACTTGATGTTTTATAGAATAAAAGTTTAGAACTTTTTACAGCCCTTCCCCTCTACAATCTCTCTCTCTCAATCCCTTACAAATTGAAATTTAAAGCATAAACAGAGAGACACTTATCTATGGACGAATCATCATCATCTTAATAAGCACAATCTCGTCCACACTTGCTGTAGAAAAACGTGCAACACAGCAACCCCAGCAGCACCTTCTTATCACCATCACCCTTCTCTCAAAATCTCTCTTATTTTTAGATCCTAAAAAATTGGATCTCTAGCTAATAGAGGAAATTGCTCACAACAAAAAGATAGGAGGAATATCTTTTTGGCTTTCTTGCCAAGCAAAAGAACCCAACATGAAATTTCTCATTTTGGCTAGGCTGACTTACCATTTGGGTCAGATGAATATGATGGGCCATCTGCTTATTACTATCCAGCACATAATGGGACCCACAGCAACCTACCCAGAAGATATATTAATCTCGCAGTGCAGAAAAACTGCAAAATATATCTCCACTGAAAAATTCATAACTTCCTCTTCTGAGCTCGAAATAACAGGATTCTTAAGCCAAATGAAAGATATATCAGAGGGCTACAACTTTCATGTTTTAAGATTTAACCCAGATTGACTAGAAAGTAGAGTAAAAACACCTTGAAGCTGACTGGTTAAGGAAAACAGCAACCTGAGAGAGATAGAGTTGTCCCGCTGTCCGGGCCATAACTTTAAAACCTAAAGTCAGATCAACCCGATTCCAAAACCAAAAATCAAGTCCTCTCACTGATGCACAAAAGTCATGTTGACCACTTTTTAATCCAGATTTTAGATGTGAAGATATAAGCACAACAACAGTTGGTTCATAGCTGTGTTGTTGTACTTCACCACACTTGTTTGCAATGTTTGTGACAATGTGTTGACAGTAATTCCAACACATAATCATGCTGGACACTTCATCAAAACTCTCCATAGTATCTCAAATTATAACACCATTTCCAAAAGGAATATGATGCCTTTAAACCCAATTTTGGTTGTCGAGTTATTCGATGTTTGGGGTATAGACTTTATGGGACCTTTTCCACCGAGCTATGGTTTTCATTATATCCTCGTTGTAGTTGATTATGTGTCCAAATGGATTGAAGCAGTCCCATGTAGGAATAATGATGCTAAAACGGTCAAAAAGTTTATCTTGGACAATATCTTTTCCCGTTTCGGAACTCCACGTGCCATCATTAGTGATGGGGGCACTCACTTTTGTAACCACATCATTGAGAGTTTGTTAGGGAAATCAAACGAATTTTGGAGACCACGGTAAAACCAAATCGTAAGGATTGGTCAATACGGCTAAATGATGCTTTGTGGGCATATAGAACTGCGTATAAGACCCCAATTGGGATGTCTCCATACCGGCTTATATATGGGAAAGCTTGCCACCTTCCGGTGGAGCTGGAACATAAAGCTCATTGGGCCATAAAACAATTGAACGTTGACTTAGACAAGGCTGGGGAGAAAAGAGCCCTTGATCTAAATGAATTAGAAGAATTGAGAAACGAGGCTTATATGAACTCAAGAATTTATGAGAAACGAGGCTTATATGAACTCAAGAATTTACAAAGATAGGACTAAGGCCTTTCATGATAAACGGATATTAAGGAAGTCATTCTATCCGTCTCAAAAAGTCCTCTTGTACAATTCTCGACTTCATCTTTTCCCTGGAAAGTTAAGATCTCATTGGACAGGCCCCTACATTGTTCAAGAAGTATTTCCATATGAGGTAGTGACCCTCATTGATCCATCGAATGGTACCTCTTTTAAAGTTAATGGACAACGTTTAAAACCATTCTTGGAGACTGTTCCTCCAGAGGAAAATGACATTCCTCTGATTGATCCTGTCTATCAGGATTGACGGGCCTGGATCTGACAGTGGCCCATACCTTTGTACATTACGCATATATTTTCTTGCTTTTTCTTTTTGTGTTCTTTGTCTCACATTGGACAGGTTTCTACGTGAAAGCTTCATTACTCCAGGTGCTTTCTACCCATTTTCTCCTTCTACATTTTCACCTCATGTTACATTCCATTTCGCATTTCATGTATGACATCGAGGACGTTGTCTAGTTTAGGTTGGGGGGTGGGAACAAGTACACTTGTCCAATTTTAGACATTTTTTTTTCATTTTTGTGTAGTCTTTTTTCAAAAAAAAAAGAAAAAAAAAGAAGAAGAAGGGTTTTCAAAAGAACTTGATGATTCGAAGATTTCTAGAAATCTGGAATTTCAGAAATTTTGGAAGGAAGTAAAATGAAGGTTCACAATTTTCTAAAAGATAAAAAGAATACCGAACTTTGTTTTTCACAGTAACACATGTACATCATTTCAAAAGTCTTGGATAAAAAGATTTAAGTGTCATTTTTAGAATTCTTTCAAGAAAAAAAAATATAGAGACGACTTTATGAGATTTGGCCATATGAGTTCTCCTGGTTCATTGGTAAGGTTACGCCAACCAAAACCATTGAATTAATTCGGGTGAATTGAAAATGGCTGCCTATTGTTGGGGACCGTTTAAAAAAAATAAAAAAAATTGATAAGGGATGCACAAATAGGTGTTTACAAAAAAAAGTGTTTAGTTATAATTCTTGAAAAGAATAAAAAGTTGTGTGACTAGTTTGGGTTTGTAGCCTTTTTAACCTGAGCTAGTAAGCCCATAGGGGTATTTATATACCTAGTGCCCTAAAGACATCTGTTTTGGGAGTCATTGGCCTAACGATCGTTACATGGGTTAATTAGAAAGCTTAAGGGACCTAGACATTGGACAGTCACATGTGTGTGTTAAAAAAAAGAAGAAAAGATGCATCTCGCGGCCTTTAAAAAATAGTAGTGCGAAAGCCGTCATAGTAGCCTTGAGAGGAGAATTGTATTTTTCCCCAAATCTAGGAAAGTTGAAAATTCTGAGGAAGAATTCTGTTTTCATGGCAGTATCATAGAATATTTAAAATTTTTGATTTGATGTATACACTTGCACAAGGCACCCAAAGTTTTGGTATAATTTTTTGAAAAGATTTGAAAAGAAAAATGTGAACTAGATTTTGAAAAGTCCGAAATCTTGATTATTCGAGGATTCAAGGCATCCGATTTGACTCAATCGTCTTTTGAAAAACCTTCCGTTAACTTTCTTTTATTTTTAGGTAAATGAATTTTGTGGGCATATTCACTGCAAACCCTCACGAGTCACAACTCGTCCTACTAGGGGTAACCTAGGGGTTTAAGGGCTTGCTGTATATGCTAAATGCAGCCGAGAGTACCAGCGAAAGTGGTGTTTTCCTTTTTGTCTTTGCATTTAGTTTATATTAGATTAGGCTAGAACACTACCATAGTTCGCATATTTTGCTCAAGACTAGCAAAATGCTGGCTGGGGAGTGTGATAAGTCCCTAAAAATGCATAATTTCATCATCATTTTAGAATAATTAAGGACTTATTCTTCAAATCATGCACTGTTTTAGTAGGAAAATCATGATTTTATGTTTTGAGCATCAAAGTTCAAATTCAAGTCAAAATTTATTGAAAAATTGCATTTTTACATACAATCATGAATTTCTATATTTTTTGGCATTGGAAGTCATAAAATTCTTCGTAACTTTTTGTTCACACATAAAATGATGAATTATCTTTGCACCATTGATTTAATTAAAGAATTTCTTTTAAAATAAAATGGTGACATTTTAAGCATCCATTTAGTGTGAATTGGGTCGACCCGCATATTGCATCATTCCCTACCTATATGATTAGAGTATTCTTTAATCCTTGCTTTTATTTTTGTAGGGAATTTCATAAATTGGGACCCGTAAGAGAGAGAAATCAATTGAAGAATTAAAGATGACATCCAAGAGAAGATTGCACACACAAGTGGGGCCCATCATGTGTTCCAATTGATAATACAAATCTGAATTTCAGATTTAAAATTCTTTAAGCCAAGGAGAGGACGTCCATGCATTGGACATTCCATATTGTGTGCACCATAGTGGGGCCTACATCCTTGGTTGCAATGAAATTAATTTCAGATTTGAGGGGATCTCTCAAGAGAGAAAATGGGCCCATGCAAGGATATTTTTCCAGCCATGAAGAGTCCAAAAGATTGGAAGATCTTGCTTAGCAATCCAAGTTGGAAACAAATTGGAAGAGTGCAAGATTTTAGCACCAAGTTGTTAAAGTTAACTCCAAGAAGATAAGCCTCAAGATTTGAAGTTTGCAACCCAAGATTTATCCAAACAAGCATCACACGTTCATATCTCTCCATCCCAAGTGTAACAACTCTATGCAAGCAATCACACGTCCAAAATAGGTGGGGACCACATGCATCTTTGAAACAAATATGAAATTTCATATTTGAATTGTTTCTTAGCCAAAGTGGGCCCAAGAGAGGAAGTTGCATGAGATAAGAAGAATCCTATTTTCACTAGGATTGTGGGCCAATCCCTTGAAACTCTTTCAAAAACTCCTAATCCCAATCCAAATTGGACCCCACTCTACTAATCCTTACCCAAACCAAAACCTTACAACCCAAGCTATCAAAAAATCATAAAAAGACCCCAATATGGAAATGCACAAGAATACCATCCCCCCATTATGCATCTTAATAATTATTGCAATTGGTTGGACTGACAAATCTTAAGGTGAATGCAGTAGTTAGATTAGGTTTCTAGATTAGGATTTTTCTTTTCCTTTGGTTGTAATTAATATTTCAGACTTGTAATTAATTATTTCATGCAAGTAGGATACTTGATTTGTATAGATTTTATTAGGCTAGTACTAGTTTTCAAATAGGACAGGTTTTATTTAAGTAATTACTCCCTGTGGATCGACCTCGGACTTCACCGAGTTATTTATTACTACAATCGCGGCCTTGCACTTGGGGTTGACGATCACTGGTGGTGGCGGGCAGGGAGAGGGAGAGAGAAAGAGGGAGTGGGGGAGAGAGTGCGAGGGAGGGGGCGAGGGAGAGCGGGAGGCGGGTAAGGAGAGGGAGTGAGATGGGGGGAGGGAGAGCGGGAGGCGGGCAAGGAGATGGAGAGAGGGAGAGAGAACGAGGGAGAGGGAGAGCGGGAGCGGGCTCGAGCGGCAGGCAGAAGCAGAAAGGGAGAAGGGAAGAGAGAGGGAGTGTAGAGAGAAGTTGATAGTGTAGAGGTTAGGGTGTTTTGAGAAATACAGGGTGTGTAGAGAGTAAACATGGTGAGTGTAGAGAGTAGCAGCGTGTACAGATCAATTTACGGTGTGTATTTGGCCACTCTGTGGAAAGAATTGTGGAAAGCTTTTATACTTTTTTGGAATATTCAAATATTTATTTACTTTTTTGAAATTGATCCAATAGTTTTATGCATTTTTAAAAACTTCCCAAAAAAAATAAATACGAGAGACGAGAGAGAGATGTTAAGAGCTAGTGCGCTGGAGCCTGGAGGTTATCTTTTAAAACTTCCAAACTGCTTTGGGTTTTGGATATCTCCAAATGAAGTCCTTCAATGGAATGCCTTTTTTCGTAGGATTTCTAAGCAACACATATCCCTCAAAGGAGATAAAATTGAAGGAGTAAGGATGAACTGAAGCTCCACAATTTGCTCTCAAATAAATTCCCTTTTGGTAGGAAATGAGTTTACATAACCATTACTCCATTAACTCACATCTATATCTCTGCCTCACATCTTTTGCTATTTGCCCCTTTGCTATTCTTTGGTAGTAACTATGAATTCCTAAGAATTTAATACCGAGCTAACAAATAGGCTCTTCCTAACTATACAAATGTAATCAGATGCTATATATAGAATGGTTCATAAAAACATTTTTCCGGGAACTATGCAACACTCTAGTACCTAAATTGCGACAATCGATACATTATATAAATCACATTGGTTCTTCTTACTTTAATGGGGATTTAACGAGAAAAACCCTCATAAACAGGGTATTATTACAATTGGCCCCAGTAAAAAAGATCACACTGATTGGGCCCTAAACCCATGTTTCATTTTTTTTGTCTTTTAGCGCAATAGTCGATATTGACTATCCCTATGTATCTACTAAAGGCCGAAACCCCTTTATTCCCCATTCGTCTTCTTCCTCGTTCCCCCCTTTCCCCTTTCATCTATTCCTCTCTCTCTCTCTTGTTCTGTCTTGCTCTCTGCAACTGATCTCAAATCACAATCTCTCTTGTTCTCTGCAACCGATCTCAATCTCACAACAATCCTTAAGAAGGAGGAAGAAGGAAAGAGGAGGTGTGTGCAGGGGCTGTGAGGGCGGAGTGCAGCAGTGAAGGAGGGGGAAAAAAGAAAAGAAGTGGAGGAAAAAAAGAGAAAAAAAAAGGAAAGAGAGGGAGAAGGAAGAAAGAAATAAAGGACGTGTGCAGTGGGTGGCAAAGGGCAGTGCAGGGAGAATGGAGAAGATGAGGGGGAGAGGGGGAAGGAAGAAAGAAAGAAAGGAAAAGAAGGAGAGCCATCTCGGTTGGGTATGCGGTGGGTGTGCGATGCCAGCTTTGGTAGCTTAGCAGATGCAAAATGGGTGTTTGATAAAATTATCAACCGGGATCTCTCCCTTTGGAATTTGGCCATTATCGCATATTTTAGAGCTAGATATTTCTGTGAGGTTCTATGGCTTTATTCGACATTGAAAGAGCGAGGAATTGGAGTAGACAGTTCGGCGATTAACTTTGCTCTGAAGAGTTGTATTGAACTTTAGAGTGTGGAATTTGGAAGAGCAATTCATGGGGATTGTGTCAAGCTAATGCTAAATGTTGATCGGTTCGTGGGTTCATCTCTTGTGGGGTTGTACTCGAAATGTGCGGTCTGCATTGAGGATGCACGGCGTGTGTTTGATGAAATGATTGACAGGGATGTGGTTGCTTATACACCCATGGTTACTAGCTATTCACAATTAATTGTCGTGCTATGGAGGCTTTTCGAATTGCGTGTGACATGCAAAAAGAGGGTGTTGATCCTAATCAGGTGACTCTGGTGAACTTGCTCCAAGCGGCGTCACAGTTAGAAGCACTACTAGAAGGTAAATCCATTCATGCGCATGCAATTCGAAGAGGCTGTGATCATGATGATGAAATTCTTGAAACAAGCCTCATCGACATGTATATGAAATGCGATGCTCCCCACATGGATTGTTGAAGTTGTAAATTAGATTCTAAACATGTATGTGAAGTGCAGCAAAATTGATAATGCAAAGGAGGTGTTCAATAGAATAATAAATAAAGACTTAGTGTCCTGGATATCAATTATGATGGGTTATGTACATCATGGGCTCCCAGATGAAGCTCTAGCTATATTTTATTTAATGCGAGGAGCAGGAGAAGAACCTGATTCGGTCACTCTTATATGTTTGCTTCAGGCCTTTTCTCTATAGATGACTGTGGAGTCTTCGCTGTGGCATTCGCGGAGTATTGTGTTTACCATTGTCCTATCACATTTACACAATCCGACATCCCTTACTTCCGTAGCAGAATTGTCAGAGAAGTTGGTAAGTGAATGCTAATAGGTTGAATCTTCCTGAGTTGTTGAACCTACATGTTTGATGTAATTTTCTTAGCTGGTTAGTAAAAGTTTTGAGAAGGTTTTTTGAGCAGTAGACGGAGAGGCCAAACATAGATACTTACTTTCTTTACTTCGTAATTAAAATTATGGAAGTTGTGCACAGTGGTTGTGGAACTTCTATGGTTTTAGGCAGTTGGATTTACATTGTGGAACTTCATGTATCATTATTTGAAATTGAATGGTTTGTTAATATATGGTGGTGGATTGAATGTGTGATTGGAATGTACCTGTAGGTGCAGAAAAATATGACCCACAATAATCGGGGTGCCTTACAGGACTTATCCAAATGAAGAAGATGACCTGCTGCCTGAAAGCCTGAAAGGGAAGAGCAAACGGTCAGAGGACCCTGGCCTGAGCGGCGCTAGGCTCTCCGATGCCTAAGTCAGTAAGTGAACTGGAACAAAGGAGGGAGAGGAAGAAGAGAGGCAGAGTAATGACTCTCAGGTTTGGATTGTGCGTACCTTGCATGTGAAATGAGGTTCTATTTATAGAGAACTTGGATGATATCTTGGATGATATTTTGGCGTGGATCCCGTGATTTGATAGGGATGTCATCATCAGCCCACAAAGTAATAAATGCGGTCCATTCCAGCCCACTTTGCATTTAATTCCAGTCGGATCAGCCCACATCGCATTTAATATGCGTCATGTTGGGCCAGATCCTGTTGGACGTCTTTGGCGGTAGAGGTACCATCGTATCCACCCTCGGACCTTGCCCTGATTTGGCTTCAGCCGCTGGATGCCGCCTTGTCACTAATCTGGCGAAGATTGTAGACAGCTGGATGTCGCATCTGTCTTATTGGCTCGCGCCCCTGTTCCTCCACGTGTCTGATGGAGTGGCGGGCGTTGGGCGCGAGTGGAGGTTCTATCTTGCTTCGGCTTTCGTCCCGGCTGCTTTGGCCAAGGTCAAGCTTACAGCCGAGGTGGGTACCTAGGTAGCCGAGCTCGGCGCTAGCGGCCAAGACATGCCTGACTTCGGCAAAGGCCTCTGTCCTGGTAGCCGAGATGAGTCTGGTGCCACGTGGATGGCACGCGAATGGCACGTGAGGATGCTTAGTCCTGTCTGATGGCCGTGATTAGCGTAATCTTGGAGCTTTGGAAATCTCCCCGCACAATTGCACCCTAGCTTGTGACCTCTTAAGCGTTCTAGCCTTTAGGGGTCAGAAGCTAGAGAACCTGTCTGGGGATGCAGCGATTATTGCCTGGTGTCGTTTCAACTTCTCTAAGGCAATAAATGCTTCGTCCTGTCCTTCCTGGGAAGCGAACCAACGGCTACACATGTAGCCTCTTCGCTGATTGCGCTGTCTCATTGATGGAACAGGCGTGGATTGCGAAATCCGCCCTTTCGAAATCGAAAGTGGCGCCCAAAGAGGGCTTTTCCCTTATAAATAGGGTCGTCTCCTTTCTTTTTTTCTTCTGATCTCCTTTGCCCTTGCCTTTGATTTTTGCTCTGCTCTTCGCCTATCTTCTCGAGATTTCTCTGGCGAGGACAACTGTAGGACGCGCCCAGATCTGTTCTTGATTCGCCCTCCTGCTTCTGTAAGTAACTTCGTGCCCCTGTCTTTAGGTTTTCCTCTAGGGTTTCTTTCTGCCTTCTTCTTCTTTTAGACATGGGCTCCCCTAGGTTTCGGTTAGATACAGACGAGCGCATAGCTAGGTTTAGGGCCACTTACAACATCTCGAAGGGAGTTCGCCTCAGGCTCGCGGATCCCATCGACTATGACACGCACGGCTGGTCCTGTGGCTGGATGCCATTCCCTCTGATCTCCGTGATTGAGGGCGGGGTCAGATTTCCTATGCACCCCCTGCTTAGGGCCTGCCTTAGCGTGTGGTCGATTACCCCATGCCAGTTGATGCCTAATGGCTTTAAAGTCATTATGGGCACAGCAAAACTGAACGAGATCCTGGGGACCAACCTCGGTGTCCATGACATCGAGGACGTCTATGACATCTGCAAGGCTGGGGGAGACAATTATTATCTCCGGATGAAGCAGCGTCGAATAGGCTTCGTCCTGGCCTTGGAGGATTCTAGTAAGAACGTCGAGGAAGACCGCTTCTGCGTGTCCGGGGACTGGGAATTCGGCGTTGGTGAGGACAGGAGGCTGATGGTCCCTCGCCACCTCGGGGCCGTCCCAAGTAAATACTGTTTCTTTTCTCTTGTTTATTTTGCTCAACCTTTATGTTGCCGAGCTGACAGCTTTACTGTCTGTGGCGCAGAACTGCATGCGAGGCGACGCCGAGCTGCGAGCGAAAGCTGGAGGAAGGACGTTGACGACCACAAGAAGGTCGAGAGATATAAAGGGCACGAGACCAGATTGGCCTAGAAGCTGCTAGGGTATACGCCGAGGTACCGCGGCCACTACAAGAGAATCGGAGCGGCTCCGGAGGACAAGCCGCAGCCTGATCATCCTCCTGTCACCTTGGCTGTGCCTGCCGGGGTTCCTTTGATCGACCCTGCTGCGAGCTGAGATGCGTCTGGCGCTGAGGCATCCACTTCTTCCAGCTCGGGGTCACCTAACCTGAGGGAGATAGTAGAGGCCTATTCGTCCGACCAGGAGGAAGGAATGGAGGGAGGCTAGAGACTGCCTGGCACCAAGGATCTGACGGCCAAGTTCAGGCAAAGATCCTCTTCTTCTGCGACACCATCGTCTGCTAGCACCCGCGCGGCTTCGGGCTTGGGGGGTGCTGCTGTCACTTCTGCTCCTGCCCCCACACCGAGCGAGGGTGCACGACAATGCTCTCCGGATCGCCCGAGGGAGGGATCTCCGCCCAAGAAGAGGCCCAAGGCGGGTGAGAGAGACCCTGGGGCTGAACAGCCCCCGAAGGGTAAGACACCTGCGCGAGCTCCCCGGGGTAGGGCTCCGCCTGAGAAGAGTGCACCGGCAAGCAGGGTGACGGCGAGGCGGCTCGCAAGATCACCGTCTCGGTAGGACAAGGATCCGGATCGGCCTCCGAACCTCGTACTGCCCCGGCGACATGGAGACCTAAGATGGAGACGCAGCTCGGGAAGCCTCTAAACGTTGAGGACCGGCTGATGGGGAACACCGACGTCATTGGAGCCCTCGCAAAAGCTTGTGCCTTGCCGTGAGACATGGAAGTGCATGCGAGGTATGGCAACGAAAGCCTGTTGGTCTCGGCGATTCAGGCTGCTCTTTTGGTAAGTATCTTCAACGCCTTTCTTCAAGTGTTTTAGTTCGGCTGCTTTTATTTGACTTACTTTTTCCTTTTGCAGAACTTGCAGAGGCTCCTGGCAGTGATGGATAGGAGCGACAAGAACGTTGCGAAGGTCACCCAGTTGGAATCTGAGAGGGACAGGCTGAAAAAGGAGCTGAAAGAGCTGAGGAAGAGTAGCTCCGAGGCAACCACACAGCTGGAAGTAGCTCTGGTCAGCGTTATTGATCTCACGTCGAAGACCCACCAGCTAAAGGGTGAAATCTGGACGAAGACTAAGAGGATCACCGAACTGGAGTCGGAGCTGGCCAGAACGAGGTCTGAATCGGTGGCTGAGGCGACGAGGCTGCGTGGTGAGGTGCTGGTCGGGCGCGCTGAAATAGAGAGGCTGAAGACAGGGAATGCCGAGCTGAAGAAGGAGAAGGCTTTTCTGCTGTCCGAGGCTCAGTCTTCTTTCCAGAAAGGGGTGGACCAGGCCACTAAGGAGTATGAGAAGCAGGTGGAGGAGATCACCTCCATTCTGTTCGAGGAAGGGTGTTTAGCCGCACTGAGGCGTGCGGGGGTTCCCGAAGACCACCCGGTCTATCGGAACTTGCCGAAGTACTCGGACCCAGTCCCTGAGCCGAGCTCTACTCCTTTGGGTGAGACTCCAACTGCTCCGCCTGCCAGTGATGCCCCAGTCGCGCCTCAGGGCGATGCTCCTTCTGCCCCTCCTGCTGGTGAGGCAACAGACAAGGCTGCGGTCATAGCCGAGACCGCTAGTTCGTCAGAGACGGTGATCATACTGGTGGAGTCGCCGAAGCCGCAGTAGTTAGATCCTTCTTGCTCTTTGTAACTTTTCCTTTTTCTTTTTTGCATGTAACTTTCAGCCCTGTAATGCCCTTCACTTTTAATGAAAAACAGATCTCCTTTACTTGCGCATGTGTGCTCCATTTTCTTTCTTTCCCTTTCTTTTTTGAGTTCGGCTCTTTCACGTTTGAGTTCGGCTGAGTGCCTTTAATGTGACGTGACGTGAGAGCCTTGAGTTGGAAAGAGTACCGAACGATCTTCATAGTTATCTATGCTGATTCTCCGTATTCTGAAGTCCATAAATATTAGTAAGTGTGGTGGTACGTCTAATGAGGAAAACGAGCGGATGGCTCCATGTGGTGTCATCGGAATCGCTGGTCAGCTTATAGGAAGGCGTGCTCCTTACGTAAGGCGTGGGAGACCTCGCCTCATAATTTCCTTTGAAGATCGGGCCCTCCTTCTACCTGTCTCTCTTCGTTAACCAACCTGTCAGCCATGCTTGGTAGAACATTAGGAACATTTGACCCGGGGGAACCCTTGCGCCAGAAGACGGCTTCCTCCGAGGGGGGACAGTCTGTTGTAGTCTGCGCGCTCTCTGAAGACGACCCTCGTGGACTACGCGCTCTCTGAACGCGGGTCCACGGCCAACCTTCTCCGACGCGGCTGCATTGGAATCTTTGCAGTCGTGGGTTGGTGGCGCCCCGTGCGTTTGGGGGTTTTATTTTCATCCCACAGGGCCCTGCATGGAATCATGCCCCTGAAGCATGCCGCAGATCTTCTTGCGGGATATCAAGACCTCCGAGCGGCGGGCAGGATCGAGAGGTCCTTGGACCGAGGGGGCTCTTTCCTTTTACAAACTTTGGTCTGACCAACCAAAGCGTATTGTAGAGCTCAGTGAGGTTCAAAGTCCCCCAAAGCCTCCAAACAGTGGACCAGCGAGGATCGGAGTCTTCAAGCTTGCAATCTAGAGGGCGTTGAAGAGCTCAACGCGCTGGAGACCGGACTGAAGAGTCAGTGAAGATCAGAGCCTCCTAGTCTTCATTTCTTTTTCTGCTTTCAGAGGACCGCGAGCCTCCTTGGTGTATTTTGCTTTCTTCTCTGCAATCCTTGTAATGAAGTGATTACAATGAATAAAAAGAACAAGCTTTCTGATCACATGATCTGTGTACAATATTTCAGTATTCTTTGCATTCTTTTTTGCTTTTCTTTTTGTGATACTTGTATTTTCGTGCTGCTTTTTTGCACTTCAGTGCTTGCATTACTCTTTTTCTTTCGAAGACTGTCATTGGCTGAAATGGGCGGCCATTGGCCGAGACGAACTGTCTTTTGCCGAGACGAACCCAGAATCTCAAGGATCTCGGCTGTGCAAGCCTGAGTTCGGGAACGATTTTGAGGGGTGTATGAATCCGGAATTTAGGAAGCGACTGGATGTATGAATCCGAAGCCTCTTCCAGGCTTAGGAACCCAAACTTGAGGAAACGACCGGATGCGTGAATCCGAAGCCTTTTCCAGGGTCATGGACCCAAACTTTAGGAAACGACTGGATGTATGAATCCAAAGCCTTTTCCAGGGTCATGGACCCAAACTTTAGGAAACGACTGGATGTCTGAATCCGAAGCCTTTTCCAGGGTCATAGACCCAAACTTTAGGAAACGACTGGATGTATGAATCCGAAGCCTTTTCCAGGGTCATGGACCCAAACTTTAGGAAACGACCGGATGTATGAATCCGAAGCCTTTTCCAGGGTCAGGGACCCAAAATTTAGGAAGGGACTGGATGTATGAATCCGAAGTCTCATCTAGGGTCAGGGACCCGAAACTGCCGAACTCAAATAAGGAGAGGTGACACAGATTGATGGCAGGGCGAATGCTGCTTTCATTGATTCTGAGACTCATGTTACATCTTTAGAAATAGAATTTCTTCAAGTGGGATGCATTCCACGGTCTCGGCAACGGCTTGCCTTCTTAGTCTTCAAGCTTGTAAGAGGACCGTCCTACCAGT
This sequence comes from Litsea cubeba, assembly GCA_012931725.1. Classification (NCBI taxonomy): domain Eukaryota; kingdom Viridiplantae; phylum Streptophyta; class Magnoliopsida; order Laurales; family Lauraceae; genus Litsea; species Litsea cubeba. Next base: position 52,988,945 of record CM022948.1, read on the forward strand.
GAGACCACCCTGAAAGGGCCATGCCAGTTCGGGGCCAGTTTTCCTTCATTCGGATCTTTGTCAGCTGGCAGGGTCTTCTTCAGAACCAGCTCTCCCACGGAGAAACTTCTTTCTCTGACTTTTTCACTGTACCCTCTGGCTAGCCGCTGTTGATAGTCAGTCAGTCGTAGGGCTGCTGCTTCTCGATGCTCGTCTGCTAGGTCCAGCTCCATTACCAAGTTTGTCTCGTTTCGACCTTGGTCGACCAACTCTGTCCTCAGGGTGGGGAGGCCAATTTCTAAGGGAATGATCGCCTCCATCCTGTAGGCCAGAGAGAAAGGTGTCGCCGAGGTGGATCGCCTTGGAGTCGTTCTGTATGCCCACAGCACGCTGGGAAGCTCTTCTACCCATCTCCCCTTTGCCTTGTCTAACCGATTCTTCAGGCCGTCTAGGATTATCTTGTTAGAAATTTCAGCCTGGCCATTGCTCTGTGGATACGCCGGAGTGGAGTAATGGTTTCTGATGCCATGCTCTTGGCAGAAGTCCTTGAAGGATTTGGAGTCGAACTGAGTCCCGTTGTCCGAAATCAGGGTCCTGGGGATGCCGAACCTCGTTATGATGTTTTTCCACACGAAGTTCCTGGAGTCCCTATCAGTGATGGAGGACAGCGGCTCAGCTTCTATCCACTTTGTGAAGTAATCCGTAGCAACTATCAGCCATCTCTTGTTCCCTAGGGCTCGGTGGAGAGGCCCCACAATGTCCAGCCCCCATTGAGCGAAGGGCCATGGACTAGAGAGGGACTCAGGTCTTGCGCTGGCTGATGAAGAGAGTGGGAGAACTTCTGGCATTTCTCGCATTTCCTGGCATACACCTGCGCATCCTTCTGCATGTAGGGCCACCAGTAACCTTGGCTTATAGCCCTGTAGGCCAGTGATCGACCTCTGATGTGACTGCTACAGATTCCTTCATCGATCTCATACAGGAAGTTGTCCACCTTGGTCGGATGGACGCATTGGAGGTAGGGACCCGTGAAGGATTTTCTGTAGAGTTTGCCCTCGGGAGATAGCCAGAATCGAGCTGCCTTGAGTCTGATTCGGTGGGCTTCAGTCTTGTCTTCGGGGAGTTGGCTGTCCTTCAGGTAAGAGATGATCAGATCCATCCAGCTTGGGCCGAGATCAACACAAAGGACTTGCCGAGGTGAGTGGAGCTCTAGGCTTGATCTTGATATCGATCCAACCTCGACAGTCCTTTTCTTTCCTGCTTCGACAGCGGAGGCCAGGTTTGCAAGCGCATCAGCGTCCGTGTTGGTATCTCTGGAGATTTGCCTGACCTCGGCTGTCTGGAAATGAGAGAGTAGTTTTTTCGCGAGGGCTAAGTAGGCCGCCATCCTGTCGTCCCTGGCCTGGTAGTCTCCAGCGAGCTGGCTAGTTACCAGTTGCGAATCGCTGAAGATCACCAGGTGCTGGGCTCCGAGGACTTGGGGGCTGTTCAGCCCCGCTATCAGTGCTTCATACTCTGCTTCATTGTTTGTTGCTTTGAAGTCCAAGGTGAAGGCTTGCTCTATGACTAGTCCCTCTAGCGATTGGAGGACTATGCCGGTGCCAGCTCTCTTGGAGGTGGACGAACCGTCAACAAAGACCTTCCATGCCGAGGCGGGAGCTTGTTCGACCTCGGTAACTTCAGGCTCCTGCCCTGCGCCCCCCAGTTCCGTGCCGGGCTGGGTCGGAGCCGAGCTTGGCGAGACGAACTCTACAATGAAGTCTGCCAGAATCTGGGCTTTGATCGCAGTCCGGGGACGGTACTGAGTATCATACTGCCTCAGTTCGACTGCCCACTTTGAGATTCGCCTGAAAAGTCAGCTTTTTTGAATATAGAACGGAGTGGATGCTCTGTGATCACCACAATGGTGTGGGATCGGAAATAATGGGAGAGCTTGCGGGAGACATTGACAAGTGCCAGTGCGAGCTTCTCTAACAAAAGGTATCTGGTCTCGGCATCAAGCAGGATCTTGCTTGTATATATAGAGCAAGGCTCTCCTAAGCTTAAGCTTATGATATGATTCCGTAAGCTAACGCTTCCGGGGCCCATCCTTGATCCATCCAAATGGACCAAACACACGACCCCCTTAAATTGCACAAGCCCACCAACTTTTGGTCAAATCCGAATTTACTAGACTGTTGGATCAACTATGTACCAATCCTAATAGACCGTTGACCATTAAACTTTTGGTGCCCAGATGGAGTTGATAGAAACCACGGTTGGGACTGATTTTTTGTAGGAAGGAGGGTCCCAGGGAGTCCTTGAAATCCCCCCACTCCCATCCCCATGTGGGTCCCCAAGTGGGCCCCACTACGTAATTGAGCTAACTTCAGCTTACCTTATCTTAAGCTTCAGCTTAGGAGAGCTGGTCCCTATATATATATATTATACACACTAGCAATAATAGCCCATGCTTCTTAGTTTGGGCATTAAATAAATACAAAAAAAATAAAATTAGTTTTTTTTAATATTATTGAAAATAAAAATAAATAAATTTAGTTTCACTGAACATGTCTTTGGACAAAGAAGAAAAAAGGCTGCAATGATGAGTACTTGCAAGACAAACATTAAAAAATTTCTTGCAAGTTACTGTAATAATGAGCTCCTTTAGACGCGTGTATTTACTTGCTTTCGATTATTTTTTCACACTAGTTGCACATCATCCACAAATTATTTTCTTCAAAAATCATTCATTAGAAAAAAAATATATGAAAATAAATAAGATATATGTATCCAGAAAATGAAGAAGAACGATTGCATACTGTTGAACAAATTACTTATTACAAAGTACTAAATGAAGGGAGATAAGAGAAATAATATGCCTTGTACCTTGAATGAGAAGAATTAGGAGTTGAGATCCAAATTTTTAGCTATGATGAAATTGAGTTTATTTTTTATTTTTTTATTTTTTTTGTGGGGGGTGGGTGGGGGGGGGGGGGGGGGGGGGGGGGGGGGGATTTAAGGGTTTTAGAAAGTAATTTAGATTTGAGTTTCCAAATCGATTTACATTACCAAAAAACTTGAGAGATTTAAATTTCTTGGTGAGGTGGTCCATGGATTGATGGTGGATCATTCTTTACAGTGGTATCCGGATCCAAATTTGATAGGAAGATGGGCTCACTCAAGTGGGCCCAAACGCAAGAAATTGTTATAATAGTAGTATCGCCTTAAGGGTCCAGTACTAATTGATAGTGGACTACAGGGGCCTCTCATCAAGTTTTTACTTTTACTATTCTTTATTTAAAAATTTTTTTTTAGACCAACTACTGAACTGGTGGTAGCCCAAATGCATTGATGTTCAAATTGGAGCCGCTCATCAAATGGCTAAGATAGCCCAAATCTACTCATCTATTGGCCATGGCCCACCCATGTCTCATGATAAAAACCAGCAAGGTTCCTAGCTCCCTAGCTTGTTCATGGATTACATGCCATGCATGTAAAGTAATACTCTATGTAGATGTTGGACCCACCATCCCAAGGATCTAAGAAACGCAAACAACACGTAGAAATCTGACATAGCCAACATGGGGGAGAGGGAGTCGGGATCATTTAAGGATTTTTCCTAAGGTGATCGTGAGTGGACCAATCACGGTCCGCCACGTCACCCCATGGGCAACCTTGATTGGTCCACTCATGGTCACGAGCATGGGGAAATCCTCAAATTCTGAACACAAAGAAGGAAGCATCAGCCGCCATATGACATGAACCCTAAATATAAAAAAGCATATAAATTGCTATTCAATTTTCATCACAATCCAAGACCTAATCGAGGAACAAAAAAAAAAAAAATAGCACTCACTTATCATGTAGTTACTGTAAGTGCCTAAAAATATACAGACTTGTATTGATGGATTAGGACGAGTTTAGAACTCCTTGATGAAGATGGGATGCCTGAAACCTAAAAGGAGAGAAAAGGAAGACAGTCAAAGACCCTGACTGCAGTCAGCGCAAGGCTCTCCGATGCCTAAGTCAGTTCTGCAACCAAGCAAAGGATGGAGAAGAAGAGAGACAGAGTATTGGATGTGTTTAAGGGTTTGGATGAGCATTACCTGTTATGGAGTGAGCTTCTCTATTTATAGGAGAAAGAAGTTGACTTTAGGCGGTGAGCCCCATGATTTGATCAGGTACTTGAGAGGTACAGTCCCATCAACCCACTTTTCATTAAATGACAGTCCTATCGGGCCATACCCTATGACTTCCTGGCAGGGTCCCATTGGACTTTGCTTGGGACCTTACCTTGATGTGGACGTAGCCGCTGGATGTCGTTCTGTCAGGGATCATGGGCGGCAAGGATGTCTTCTCAGCCCCACTTGCACAGGTCCTTGTCTTATCACACGTCCCGTGACGTGGTTGAGCATCCATAGAAGTATTGCTGTCAGTGTCTGTCTCGGCCGGCATTCTGGCACTCTTGCCGAGATGCATGACCGAGCCCAAGACATGGTGCCGAGGTCGGGAATGACCGAGATCGGAAACGACCTTGATCTCGGCTGGTGCTCTGGCACTGTTGCCGAGGTGCGCGTGGCCGAGACCGAGACATGTTTAGCTAGTATTGTTACCGAAGCTAATGTAAGCTCGGTATCTTGGAAGTATACCCACACAATTGCCCCCTAACTTCTTTTGACTTCTTAGAGTTCCTTAACTCTTTGAGGTGGGAAGCTAAGTATTATGACGGAGGAATCTTTTGAATATTTGAATCTCATCTCGGTGCCGGTTTGCTGACATCTGATCTCTATCCATATGCCGCTTCATCTGCCCGAGGTGATAAATGGTGCTCTCTGTTCGATGCAGAAGATGTACCGATGGCGCCACGTGTCGGCATCTGGTAGGTTACCCAATCATTTTGAAGGGGCATGTCTGTCTTGAAGAGACGTGCACAACACTTGAGGCATGGCCTCGCACGTGCGTCCTCAAAATCCGAAAGGGCGCCCTTTCTCTATTATAAAAACAGAGGTCCAAGTCTTCTTTGCTCTTTACTTTCGTTTTTGCCAGAGAAGAAGAAAAGAGACTCATTAGAAGAGAGTCTGTCTGAAGAGAAGTGCTGCCGAGATCTAACCTCTGCCAGTTCGAACCCCTTCTTTCCCTGTTCTTTGTAAGTCTTCTTTTCCATTTTGTTTATTTTTGCGATATGGGCTCTTCTAGGGTTTTTCCCTTCTTTCAATCATCGCCTTTGCTTCTTCTAGTTTCTTCAAAAATGGGCATCTATAGTTACTGGCTAGAGACCTCAGGAGCGATCACTGAGTTTAGGGTTAGATAGAAGATACTCGATGATGTCCATGTTAGGCCAGCTAACCCCAAATCTTTACATGGCCGTACCTTCTCCGACGGCTGGATGTCGTTCCCCTTACTGGCCATAATCGAAGGTGGGGTTCGATTCCCCTTTCACCCTCTTCTTAGAACCTGTCTTAGCAATTGGCACTTCTGCCCTTACCAGCTGATGCCGAACGGCTTCAAGGTTATAATGGGCACGATTGAGCTCAATAGGATTTTAGATATCAACCTTGGTGTCCATGACATCGAGGATGTCTATGACCTGTGCAAATCCAGAGGTGATACTTATTACCTCCGAGTTAAGCTGCATTGGCAGGGTTTCGTCTAAGCCCTGGAGGACTCGAACAAGTATGCCGGGGATGACCGCTTGTTCATCTCAGGCAACTGGGAGTTCGCGGAGACCGAGCTGGGGAGGGCAGACAGTTCCCTACTGCTTCGAGGCTCCTCAAAGTAAATACCAACCCTTCTTTAAATCTTGTTTTGCTTTTCTTTTTTTTTTTTTTACCGAGGTAATCCTTTCTGTTTTGCCATTCAGACATTCACCAGAGGAAACAAGAGTCCAGGCGAGTCGTGCTGGGTGAAGAAGCAGGCCTGGTTCCGGGCCATTAAGAGTTACCAAGGCCATGAAGACAGATCGCTTGGGCGCTCCTGGGCTACGAGGCGAAGTAACACTCTTATTATTGACACCAAAAATGTCACTTTGCTTCTTCAAGATCTAGAAAACTGCATGAAGTCGCAACCTGCCATAAATAGGCAATGCTACTTCCAAAAAATCAAATCTTGTCAGAATCAAACAAAAACTGCAAGATCCTTCAAGACAGCCAAAAGAGGAGTACATAAGAAGTTTCGGGCCATTTCAAAATCATTTGGCTTAACTTCGCTTCTCCGGCAGCTGAAAACAAGCTCCCAGCGGCGAAAGCATCGGAGGCAGCAAATCTTCGATCAGAGCCGATGGATGGTCTCAAAAAACATCCAAAAGGCTCCACGTCAAGTTCCCAGTCAAACCGACAACGTTTGACTCTACATCAACCCTCGAACAGCTAAATCAAGCCTCTCGACGCGAGAATATCTAAGGCCATCACTCATCAGATAGAGCACATGAACGGCTTCAAAATGCTTACAAAGGGCTACACGTCAAGTTTCAGGTCATTTTGACAACATTTGACCATACTTTGACGCTCAGAAGCCAAATCAAGCCTCTCGGCAATGAAGCTCCCCGGGACCATGGTTTTCAAGACAGAACCTGTGGATCATCTTAAAATGACTCCAATAGGTTCCCTGTCAAATTTCAAGTCAATCGGACATCGGTTGACCGCACATCAAGCCGCGACATCTTCATCGCGACAAAGCAAGTCTACTAGTGATAGGACCCCAAACGGCTTCAAAACTAAAACAAAAGCCTATGGTGGGTCTTATTTATTGCTCAGCAGGCTTCACCCCAAATTTCATGTCATTCCAACATCGTTTGTCCCAGTTTCAGCTTCTGACGGAAAATCAGCAGCTCTACGCGACAAAGTCTTCAGCTTTCTCAGAAAATTGGAAACTTTGCAAAACAAAATGTAAGGATTCTCATCAGGTTTTCGACAGGGAAATCGGGCCAATAAATGATAAAAAATTTCAAGGAAAAATACAGAAGAAAAAAGAATAAAAAAACAGCAAAAACGGACACAAAATGGGACAAAAGGGGGAAAACCCCCCAGGGTCGCAGACCCCTGCAACCCTGGAGCCCAGGATCGCCGGGAGGGCCCCGGACATCCCTTTTTTTTACCATTTTTTCACGATTCGAAGCGTCTGACCTTTGGAATTTTCTAAAATTCATACTTTTGAGACACTAAATCCTCCGATATCCGTCAAAATCACGAGTCAATCATCAAGAGTATCGAAATCAACATTGATCGCCAACCGGTCAACCAAAAAAAGTGTGCTTTCTACCCGACCGATCGAGAAACCGACAGGACAGATGGCACCGACCCGCTGTTGGCAACCAATACCTGAAGTTACATGGTCATCCGATGTCGATCTACATGAAGATCCATCGATGATCATCACCAGAAGAATCCCAAAAGACGTGGCATGACCCGCGACTCTTCAACTGCTCGGCGACCACTTAATGCGATTAATTGACTAGCTTTATTATAGTCATTAATCCATTTCCTTGGACGGCCCAATCAGAAGCAAGCATCCGGGAGTTACAAATCAAGAGATTCTTGACATTTAAACCATGAAACTCCTCTCATCATGGCGATTAAAGGCGATTAAATGCCCTCAATCTCCTCCGGCCAATCAGAAGCCAAGAAAAAGGAGTTACAAAATAAAGGAATTAAATCCTGTAACTTCTCCCATTATGCGGCTTAATGACAATAAAAGCCCATAAACTCTCTTAAATGGCTACCAAGAGCCTATAAATAGGAGAGCACTCCAAAGGAATCCAGATCGTAAAAATCACCAGAGATCGGAAAAACAAGACAGATCCTAGATAAGAAAAAAGCACAGAATTCCAGAGAAAGAAAGAGAAAACTCTGCGGAAGTTCTACATCGACCACCGCTACAAGGTGACAAAAGTCCCTTGGGGGGTACCCCCCAAGGTCCTTGCCTTCTCCTTCTGCCTCCAATGGCTTAGACGTGGCTTTTCAGCCCGTCTACTTGGTTTTTTATTGGACATAGGACCTCCTTTTGGTCTTTGTCCTCTAAAAACCTGAGGTTATGCCAAGCCAAGTGAATCAATAGCATCCTCTGTTCTCATCTGCTTGGATGATGGCGAAGTCCACATATGGCTTACGACCGTCAATCTAAACGGGTCCCCCATAATCTCGTGAGAAGTTAGATCCTCCTTTTCTTGCTTTTCATTGTAGTTTGTATTTTTTCAAAAGAGACAAAAATCACAACTCTTGTCTTTCATTATTGACAAGGATTTTAAATCGGCTATAAACGCCAAAATCGGCTATAAACGCCAAAAATCAGCTATAAACGCCAAAATCGGCTATAAATGCCAAAAAATCGCCTTTCACGGCAAATCAAGAAAATGTCTCTTTTCTTAAATATATGTGTAATGGAAAACTTGAAAGAAATTGATTTCCTTTTTTACTTGCGAAGGTTGATCTCCGAATCACCACTTGCAAATCCAAATAAAATAGAAAATCTGGCACACCCACACAAAAAAATATTGATGCACGCCTCTGCCCCCCATTTACGAAAGGGTCGGACCCAAACGGACTCGCACGTCCGCCGACCTCGGTACAACCGAGCAGAATGCGCTGGTCCATCAAGCTGGCTCCACCCGGTGGGACTCGTTCATTTGAGAACACGATGCTAGAAATGAAATATTTACATATCTTATCTATTGCTCTATGCTTATACTTCTTTTCTTGATTCCTTGGCTACTTTCTAACCTATGTTGGATTTCGCATCTAAAAAAAATGAGATGAGATTTTTTAGAAATTTCTAATTCTTTGAATTTATTTCCACTCTTTCTCTTTTCAACAAAAAAAAAATCAGATTTTTCATTTTGGATTCAAAATTGAGAAACCTTGATCCTTTCCTATCGTTCATCGTGCTTACTGAAATGTTGAGCCTGTTCGACTAAGGTTTTGGGCCATCGTTTCTCTTCGATGAGTTCATTAGAAAAAAAAAACAAAAAAACAAAAAATCAGATTCAAAATTAAGAAACCTTGATCCTTTTCTATCGTTCATCGTGCTTGCAGAAATGTTGAGCCTGTTCGACTAAGGTTTTGGGCCATCGTTCCTCTTCGATGAGTTCATAAGAAAAAAAAACAAAATATTGGATTTTTCATTTTGGATTCAAAATTGAGAAACCTTGATCCTTTCCCATCGTTCATCGAGCTTGCAGAAATATTGAGCCTGTTCGACTAAGGTTTTGGGCCATCGTTTCTCTTCGATGAGTTCATTAGAAAAAAAACAAAACAAAAAAAACAGCAAAAAATCAGATTTTTCATTTTGGATTCAAAATTGAGAAACCTTGATCCTTTCCTATCGTTCATCGTGCTTGCAGAAATGTTGAGCCTGTTCGACTAAGGTTTTGGGCCATCGTTTCTTTTCAATGAGTACATTAAAAAAAATAAAAAAACAAAAAATCAGATTTTTCATTTTGGATTCAAAATTGAGAAACCTTGATCCTTTCCTATCGTTCATCGAGCTTGCAGAAATGTTGAGCCTGTTCGACTAAGGTTTTGGGCCATCGTTTCTCTTCGATGAGTTCATTAAAGATCTAAAATATATATATATATATAAAAGAAGACGTAGAACACTAAGGTTAAACCAACTGCGTTCTTTGATCATGGTTGATTCAAGAAAAGTCTTGTCTAGAGTATGGAGACAGCTTGACTGTTCTAGGCAAGAGTCCTCCAAACGGGTTCATTAAGTAATCCTACCCTTACCTGGGGGCAATTCTATCAGTCGAGATTTCATAAGACCGGGTTAGGAGGCATATGTGTATTCTCTCGTCTTTTAAATAAATTTTTTTTCAAAATAAAATTTTTTAAAATAAAAATAAAAAAATTTTCAAAAAAAAACCTTTAAAAAAATAAAATAAATAAATAAATAAATAAAAACAAAAAATATTTTTTTTTAAAAAATCTTTAAAAAAAATTATTCAAAAAAAAACTTCCGTCATTTTGGGTTTAGATTGGAGAAATTTTGGTCTCCTCCTTTCTGAGCACTGGCGCTCGCGGAAATTGATGAGCCCGTATTCAGATTGGAGTGCCTTTTGCTCTCTTTGATGAACCGATATTGGCCTTTCAAAAAAAAAAAAAAAACCTCACCATTTTTAGATTCAGATCCGAGAAATTATGGTTCATTTCCTTCTGAGTACTGGCACTCGCGGAAATCGCTGAGACCGTATTTGGATCGAAATACCATCTACTCTCTTTGATGAATCCAATCTTGACCTTTCAAAAAAGAGAATCTCATCTCATGGATGCGGTCTCCAAACATTTGTTTCTAGCGGTACTAGTACGCCCTTTCAGGGTCTATTGTATTCGCGACCCGCACATTTATAACTCCAACTTTATATTCTTTTTATCTCGAGCAAGCTCTGCTTCTCGATAAGTCGAATTTAAGTTCACAATTGCTTCTAACAGTCACTAGGACGCTCATTCTGGGCTTACCATACCTGCGATCAGAACAATTGTACCCTATATGGCTTTCTGCCTTCTTCATATTGCTTGGGTCATCTTCCTCGAGCAATTTGAAAAGACAAAACCGTAGAACTTCTCATTTATGATCATTATATTCTTGTGATTACTAATGGATGTGGTCTTGTTTCAGAAACTTTTCGAAAACTAACAATGGCAGCTTCACTAACCATTACCTTCGACGAGAACAAGCACCAACTTATGCTTCAACAGAAGCAAGCTACGCGCACCTACAAGCTCCCCATCAGCTGCCGAAGCGTCAACTCCCTCGGCAACTCTCTGAACTCCGGGTCGACCTCGACTCCCCGGACTATCGTCTTTGGGACACTGGGACCATTCCCACTTCCCGAAGAACAAACTGCTCCCTCCAAGAAGCAGAAACTCGCCTCTCAACGTGTCACTACTGTGACACCAAAGGCGAGCACCAGAAGGCCTGAAGCCCGTGGCAGCCCCACGAAGCCTCAACCCTCAAACCACCAGGTCTATCCTAAGACTTGGTCTCTAAGACCTTCACCAAAACAAAGAAGGTCCTAAGCATCCACCAAGGCAGCATTCCTAGCCCCACTCAAGGAGAACCATTTCTACCCTCTTGCTTACATGAAGGAGGAGAGACCCATCTCCAATCTGACTCTCAAGTCAACCCAGCATGAGCCGGCTTGTTCCTACAAGACCCAAATCAAGTCATGCATCACAATGCCTCTGCAAGCACCTGCTAAGGCCTACAAACCTGCGGTTCGACCCTTTATCTCTACAGGGGCCGAACTCCAAAAATTCAAAGCTTCGCTGCAACAGGCGAAGGACAGGGTTCGCATCCTGTCCTTGCCTAGCTACAAAGAAGACAGGCTCGGCTGCTGCGCTCGAGGGAGCACATCCTTTATCGTCAAAGCCCAGCCAGTGCCGACCGAAGCTCAAATTGCTCGTCGTATACGCCGCCGCGCGTCGTATCGGCAAAAGAGACTACTAGAGAAGCAAAGGACCCAGCCTCCTACACTTCAAGTCTCTCCCAAATGGGTCGAAAAAGAAAGACCCAACCAAGTTGCTGCTGTCCATATGGTTGGAAAAACCAGAAGACGCCAAAAGTCAGCGACAAAAATCTATGTCCGACGTCCGATGACCCGCAGTGTCTCTAGGACAAGAAGACATTCAGAAGAATCCCTTGCTCCTTCAAGCAAAGGACGGCAATGTGATCCTTCCTCTAGCTCTTCTTCAAAAAGAATAAGCCCCAGCTCAGTCACCAAGACAGTTTCTTCATTCGAATCTCGAGGGATGAACGTCCTGGCTACAAATTCTGTGCCACCACCCCGCAATCCACCTCAAGATGATGCGGTCACACGCATCCAGCAGTTGGAACAAGGCCAGCAGAGGATTGAAACTCTGATGGAAAACCTTCTCCTCGCCTTCCAAAATCAGGTGAACAATGAACCTCCTCCGAATCATCAAGACAATGAGGTAAATGGAGAAGAAAATGAGTCACACGCCCATACCAAAAAGGACGTAGACAGTATCCTGTCCAAAGCAAAAGAAGAGGATATACTCAAGGAGCATGGGATGAAGCCACCATATCCCTTATGGATGGACTCGGTCCCGTTCCCCACAAAATTCAAGCATCCTACTCTCCAAACATATACGGAGAAAGGATCGGCTAGATAACACATCATCCACTTCAAGATCCTGACGGGAGCTATCGCGGATCAAGATGCACTCAAGATCTGCCTCTTTGCAAGTACCCTAAAAGTTACGGCCTTCGATTGGTACTCCACTCTACCAGAGGACTCCATCCAAAACTGGGCCATGCTAGAGACACGCTTCCTGATCACTTCAAAGGTGAGGATCATCCTGCTACTATGGCTCAGCTGTGCAACCTAAAACAGGGGGAGAATGAGTCAACATATGACTTCATTCATAAGTGGAAAGTAATGGCATATAAATGCTCTGATGTATTGCCACAAGCGTCGCCAGTCGACATCTGCCGAAACAACATGAGAGCCAGAATCCGCTCCATGATCATCAGCAACAAATCAAAGAACCTGGGAGAACTCCTAGAAGCTTCCATGGAAGCTGAAACGGTGATTAAAGACCTCAACAGTCAGAAATCATCAAGAAAAGAGCCAACCGCCATTGCAACCTCAAAACCAAAGAAAAAAGAGGTCTTCAATGTGCAGACCAAGTCAGCTCCTCAGCCACCAAAGAAAGCTGAAAACAAAGCTGCTGGTAAGAGACCTGAACTCTCTGATGCCTTCAAAGAACGAGTAGAGAAGAAATACCTGTTCGATGAAGATGTTGATGAAATCTTCGGGGCTCTTGTGGCAAACGGCAAGCTCACCTTGCCTGAACCGAAAAGACCAGGTGATGTTGGCAAAACCAACGATCTTTGGTACTGTCCATACCATCAGATGATCTTGCATCCTCTCAATCCATGCTTCGTTGTGAGGGAGAAAATAAATGAGATGTGGAAAAATGGAGTCATCACTTTTGACAAAAACTATGGGTCTGCCTCCGTCAACATGGTGACATGTGGACAAACATCAAAATCACCGAAGAAGAAGATCACTACTTCCTTCAAGGTGATAAACTCAATCTAAGCGTCCGAGGAACTGGTTCCTTACCCGACACCAGACGGACAATCCATATGGGTACATCCCAATCTCCTGGAAGATGAAAATTGGGAGGTTGTGAAAACAAAGCCTACAGCTCAACAGCGAAGGCAGGCTAGGAAATATCTTCTTAAGCTCAAATGGCAAGAGAAGACCCAGCCAAAACAAGAAGTCAAAGAAAAGGCAGAGGCTTCCTCTACTGCTTCACTGGAGGCAACAAAAACATCCCTTCCAGAGACTTCAAAAGGGGTAAGAAAATCCACTCTCAGTGATTTCATGCCACCTCAATTCAAAGAAGCCACGCAGGAGGCATCATACTATTGTAATTCGGTAGTTGGATTCTCCATTGATGGATACGAGTCCAGCGACACCGATGATGGATTCGAATCCAACTACACAGACGAGTGGGAGGAATCCCTTGAAATAAGAGAATATCTCTCCGATGAAGAATGGGTTCCTGAGACTTATCTTATGCCAGTAATCTGGTATAACTCCATATAGCCGCAAGGATCCTGGTCTGATAATGAAGAAAACCAAGAGGCTGTACAAGAAAATGCTATTGAACCAGCACCCGTCATTGCTCCAGTGGAAATCAACTATGTTGAGCCATAAAGAGTTGATGAAGAAGAAGATTTGGCTCCCATACCTGATCTTGAAGAATATATATGCAAGGATCTTGCAGCGTCTTGCGCTAGAACAAGAGCAAGACTGCGTCAACGAGCTTCCTCGCAATCCAGAGCCTGACGTCCATGAAGACCATCAGGTACATCCTCCCATAACTCCTGAAAATGGAGAAAATTGCTTGATAGACGATCCTCTTACATCCGAGGATGAGTCTGACTCCGATCAGGCAACGTCTCCTGTCAGAGCTTCCTGTAATGTGATAATTCAGAATTATAGCTCTTCTGAAGCATCGTCTGATGAGATCACTTATACTCCGGCGATGCCTAGCAATGTATCTTCTGGAGCCACCTCATCTTACGTGACTTTCACTGAGATGACACCCTTTCAGGTTTCTTCTCCTGAGACTGTGACTTCAAAGTTCACACCTTTCTTGACTGAAGAATCCCCAGCTATTGATGCTTGGGACGATGAATTGGTCAACGAAGAAGAAAAGTTGCTGCATGCTGTTCAGGACTCTGCTGCAGATACAACCTCAGCAAATGAAAAACAACAGCCTCTTGATCCTGAAGACTATCTTCCAAATAAAGACCCTTCTCAAGAAGCTCTCAAAGTTGGTAGAGGCACCCGCTCTGGGCGGGATACCACAAAAATTACAACCAATCTTCCTTTACATATATAAATCCTTTGGGAAAAGATGTTGTAAGCGCCCCTAGTGGCAACAATGATGAACATGCAGGCCCTAAGGAGGCTTTCAAGTATGACTTGATTGAACACTTCAAGCACATACCTGCACATCTGCACATCCTAGATTTATTACGAATGTCTCCGTACACTCGTGATAATCTCACTTCAGAATTACAAAAGCTGAATGAGGATGTCGACAAACATGCCCCGCAAGTCCTCCAAATGGAATGGATTACCGAGTCAAAAACTCAGAAGCTTCCTCAAAGGGAGAAAAGAAGAAAACTGTGGGATCTTGCATTGAATGCCTCTCGGTTAAAAAGGCTGCCAGTGCAACCATCGCCTTCACAAAGGACGACCTCCTACTTGGCGAAACCAGGCACAACCGACTCCTGTACTTCACAGGGTACATCAAGGAAATGCTTATGCACAGAGTTCAGATCGACCCAGGTTCTGCACTCAACCTCATCTCCACATCGGCTCTCGAAGAGTTGGGCATCCCACCCAGCAAGCTGAGCCACACATCTGTATCTATCTTTGGATACGATGGGAGTACTCAAAGGCCTATCGGCAAAATCAGGCTCAAGTTGCAGATCGGTGATCTTATCTCTGAGGTCATAGTGTATGCAATAAAAACCCCTTCATGCTACAATATCCTTCTCGGATGCCCTTGGACCCACGAGAATGGTGTTGTCCCTTCAACTTTACATCAATGCATCAAGTTTGTTGGCGACGACGGCATGATACATCGAGTCTTTGCGGACAGAAAACCCTTCAAAGTTAAACAAGTCCACTTTGCAGACTCACAAATGTATGAAGGTGAAAAAGAAGAAGAGGAGAAGCACACAGCACCCTTTGTAGAAAATCTCCAGAAAGATAAAGGCAAGGCTCCTCAATAATCACCGGAAGAAAACAAACCATCCGGTAAATCCGAAGAGAGCATTCAAACTCCCTTCATCATCTCCCTCAAAGCTTCAAAGCCTTTGGTCATAACAACTAAAGTGAAGAAGGCAAAGCAAAAGCCTGGGGGCAAATTTGTTGTCTCTTTCATGTCTATCATGCAAGACATGGATTTGGATTCATAGCCATAAGATGACACATCGTCAAGCCAAACTGACACTCAGCAAGTTCAGCCTGCTCTTACTCCAATGGAGACAACTTCTGACGTAGAAGATCCTATGTCAGCTTCTTTCATTGTTCCAGCAACTTCAGTAAAGGAAAAGCCGATCTTCTTCCATAGATCGGATGCTTCTTCATCAAACTCCGTGCTTGAATCTTTCCAAAAGGAAGGTATGCCTCAACTATCCTTATATAGTTCTGTGGCACAAGCTATTATGAAGAAAATGGGCTATGACGCTCAAAACCCAGTCGGTTTGGGAGAAGGCCATGGTATTCTCACGCCATTGGGGCCCGTCTTGACCGAAAGCCAGCTGGAAGATTGGAGACTCTACGGCTATGTAGAAAAGTATTCACACGGGCTAGGGTATGATCTCGACACTCCTTTGAGACAGTTGACACAAAGGCTTAAAAGTCAATTTATTGACCAAGCCTCAACATCTCAAGTCCATGAAGACATCGATCTCCCTGGATATCTTTTCGATGAATCACCTGACAAAGATTCAGGAAGCTCATCCAATTGGTACGATTTCTCAGACAATGAAGAGGAGTTGTCCGATGGCACAGACATGTGGTCTTCTGACCCAGAAGAACCCTCATCTCCAAAAGAAGTAGCCTACTTCGATCCGGTTTCAACAGGCAATTGGGATCATCTCATAGCAAGCCTTGGGAAAATTGCCGATAAAGAAGACCCGTGGAAAGGAACAAAACCTTGGTCTGGAAATGCCCTTGAAACCCTAGAAGGTTTCGTTGAGCTGGAAGCCTCCGAAAATATTGTGGATGAACCACCTTCGAACCTTCCAACAGAAGATCCTGTTCAAAAGATAGACTTGGGAACACCAGATAACCCACGTCCTGTATTCATAAGCAAGAATATAAAGGATGATGAGTTACCCGAGTATATCGCCTTTCTTCGTGAGTTCGTTGATTGCTTTGCATGGTCTTACGCTGAAATGCCTGGCTTAGACCCCAAAATAGCAGTCCACAAACTCAATCTTCGAGAAGACATCAAGCCTGTCAAGCAAAGCCAAAGAAGATTCCATCTAGATGTGATGGATAAAATTGAACAAGAAGTTCAAAAACTCAAAAGCGTCGGCTTCATCCGTGAGGAACATCCTGAATAGTTGGCCAACATTGTCCCCGTGACAAAGAAAAGCGGGCAGATCAGGGTCTGTATTGACTATAGTGACCTGAATGGCGCATGCCCTAAAGATGAATTTCCGCTCCCCATACCAGAGATAATGATTGATAATACCTGTGGATTCGAGCGAATGACATTCATGGATGGTTTCTCTGGCTACAATCAGATAAAGATGCATCCTAAGGATGAAAAACATACATCCTTTCGGACCCCATTTGGCGTGTATTTCTACACTGTCATGCCATTTGGTCTGAAAAATGCCGCTGCCACATATCAGAGGGCTATGATGAAGATATTCCAAGATATGCAGCACAAGACGGTTGAATGTTACGTTGATGACCTCGCCGTTAAAAGCAAAAGAAAAGAAGATCATCTCGAAGACCTTCGAGAAGTCTTCCTCCAGCTTCGCAAACACAAACTGCGAATGAATCCTCTGAAATGCTTCTTCGGCATCTCGTCGGGTAAGTTCCTCGGATTCTTAGTTCGGAAAGCTAGAATAGAGCTTGACGCCATAAAAGTCAAAGCCATTCTAGAAATGCCCTCTCCAAGAACCTTGAGAGAACTCAAAGGGCTTCAAGGGAGATTGGCCTACATCAGACGGTTCATCTCCAATCTTTCGGGGAAATGCCGTCCATTCTCCCGGTTGATGAAAAAAGGTGTAAACTTTGTCTGGGATGCTAACTGTGAAGCTGCATTCCAAGATATCAAGTCATACCTGACAAAACCTCCAGTGTTAGCTGCTCCTACCACTGGAAAACCATTCATCTTGTACACAATAGCCCTTGATCACTCTCTGGGAGCTCTGCTTGCACAAGAAAATGATGAAAGAAAAGAAGCTGTTCTATATTATCTCAGCCGCATGCTAGTAGGTGCAAAGCATCGCTACTCTCCAGTCAAAAAAGAATGTCTTGCAGTGTTGTTCTCCATACAAAAGCTGTGTCACTACTTGTTTTCAACATAGTTTACTTGGTCTCAAGGGTCAACCTCTTGAAGGTCCTTATCACAAAGGCATGTTCTCTCAATGCCCGACTGGCAAAATGGTCCATCCTTCTGTCACAATTTGATATTAGGTATGTACCACAGAAGGTAATCAAAGGGCAAGCTCTAGTGGACTTCCTCGCAAAGCATCCATTGCCTAAAGATTCTCCACTCAGAGATGATCTCCCAGACGAACCAGTCTACAATGTGGAGACTTTCTCACAAAATGCTTCCTGGGACATGTACTTTGACGGTGCAACTAGGAAAAATGAAAAAAGAAAGCTGATCTCGAGAGTTGGCATCCTCTTTGTTAGCCCGACAAATACATGATTCCACACGCTTTCTCGCTACTGGAACCATGCACAAACAATGCAGCTGAATATCAAGCTCTGATCCTAGGATTGGAACTCGCCATCGAATCCGGTATCACCATGCTAGAAGTCTTTGGAGACTCTCAACTGATCGTCAACCAGATGAATCAAAAATCTGAAGTCAGGAAGCCTGATTTGCTACCTTACTACAACAAGGCACAATCGCTTCTGCAAAAGTTTGACATCTGTCACATCACCCACATTCGTAGAGGTGAAAACATACGTGCAGATGCCCTGGCTGGACTTGCCGCATCTATGGCAATCCAGGAAGGGGAAAACAAGCAAATTACAGTGTGCGAAAGAAGAATCCTTCCTCCTCTTAACACACACCAAGCAGTTGCTGAATGCCACCAAGTGGTTGGAAGTCGAATTTCAATGCTTCAAACTTCAATCGGCGACTGGAGGGATCCGTTCATTGATTACATTATGTTCGGAATCTTACCTGAAGATCCAAAAGAACGGGTAAGCATCTAAAGGCGAACCCCAAGCTTTCATTTGGATATTCCTTCAAAAATCCTTTACAGAAAATCCTTCAAAGGAGTACTTCTACGCTGCTTGTCACAACAATATGCTGAAGAAACACTCAAAGAAGTTCATGCTGGTCTTTGCGGAGCTCATCAGGCTGGTCCCAAGCTCTATGATCAGATAAAAATGTTAGGTTATTACTGGCCTACCATGGTAGCTGACGCAATGCAATTTGCTAAGCGCTGCCAACAATGCCAAGTTCATGGAGATTACATTCACATGCCTCCAAAATGGCTACATCCTACAGTGACTTCATGGCCTTTCGAAGCATGGGGTATGGACATCATAGGTCCTATTTCTCCCCCTTTGAGCAAAGGTCATCGTTTCATCTTCGCCGCTACGGATTATTTCTCCAAGTGGTCAAAAGCAATTGCGCTTAATGAAATGAAGACCTCATCAGTCCTTCAGTTCTTGCGCACCAACATCAATTGTCATTTCGGCATACTCAAAAAATTCGTTTATGATAACGGACCACAATTCCGGGATCATCGATTCTACAGGTTCTGCGATAAATACAAAATCCAAAGCTGTCCTTCGACTCCATACAATCCGGCAGCAAACAGATTAGCAAAAGCTTTCAACAAGACACTCTGCAAAATCCTCAAGAAGATGGTCTCTAGTCACAAAAGAGACCGGAGCGACAAAATGTCTGAAGCTTTGTGGGCCTATCGAACCACCGTTCGAGGACCAACCCATAGCACACCATTCTCCTTGGTCTATGGATGCGAAGTTGTCGTGCCCTTGGAAGTACAAATTCCTTCCTTAAGGGTATCCTTGCAAAATGACATGACTCAAGAAAGCAATGTCAAATTGCGACTCCATGAGCTGGACAATCTTGATGAGAGATGGCTCGAAGCTCCACAAAGCATTGAACTTTACCAAGCACGCATGACAGGATCTTTGGACAAAAAGGTCAGGCAACACGCCTACAAAAAGGGTGACTTGGTTCTTGCAGTAAAAAGACCAATGGTCTTCGTTCACAAGTCCAAAGGCAAATTTGAGCCAAAATGGGAGGGACCCTACGTCATCGACAAGGTTTTCTCCAACGGCGCATACGCACTCCTAAACATGGAAGGTGACAGATGTATGCTGCCCATCAACGGCAAGTTCTTAAAGCGGTACTACCCTTGAAGACTTACCCAACTGGGTAAGAGCAATGCCTATACGGCCAAAACCGTTTTCCAGGTACACACTCGCTAAACCCACCTTTTTTAGAATTTTCATGTCAAATGTTGAAATTTTTAGAAATTTAAACAATGCTTACTTTCATCGTTTCATTGTTCAAAAATCGAAGTTTAGGAACCTTTCCCTAACTTGACCAAAATTTTCAACCCTTGAACCCAAAATTCATGGTTTGAAACAAAATCCGAATTCAGGGATTTCCACCCCAGTCCACCCGACCTTTTACCGCCTAAATGATTTTAGTCAAAACTTATGACCCTCGTGTCTTTAAACAAAAAAAATGGTTTTTCAAAAAGCCGCAGGGAAGCGACGCTTAGTCGATACTCGCACAAAAATTGGAAGCATGCGAACCACGTTCGACACTTCCAAAATAGCAGGGAAGCGAGATTTTGTCGATACTTGCAAAATCCAAAACCGTGGAGATGCAACATTTCAGTTGATATCCACAACCAAAATTTCAAAGGTTCGAAAAAACCTAAAAAAACCATGGAGACGCGACATTTCAGTTGATATCCATGACCCAAAGGTTCGAGAAAACCACAAATTTCAAAAATCATGGGAAAACAACATCAAGTCAGTACCCGCAAAAATTTTTTTTTTGAAAAGCAAGGATGCGACATTCCATCGATACTTGCACCCAAATCCGCGAGGATGCGACATTCCATCGATACTCGCAACCGAATGAGCAAGGATGCGACATTCCATCGATACTTGCAAGAACATTCAGCAAGGAGGCGACTTTTAGTCGATACTTGCATTTTTGAAAACCAAACCGGCTATAAATTCCACCAAAACTTGCTATCAATGCCACAAAATAAAACCGGCTATCAATGCCACAAAATAAAAAAAAATTTGGCTTTCAAAAAACCCAGCTATCAATGCCACAAACCCGGCTACAGATGCCACCAAAACCGGCTATCAATGCCACAAATCGGCTATTAATGCCACAAAAAAGCTGGCTCTCATGCCAAAGATTGGCTTCCATGCCACAAACAAAAATCTGGCTTCCATGCCAAAACAATCATTTGAGAAAAGATTTTTACAAAATGACAAGCTTTTGATCAAATCCCATTTAGCAATTACTTTCATCACAAAAAGATTTAAGTGAGCGTAGGGAAAACAAAAAAAAAACATCCCATTTAGCAATTACTTTCATCACAAAAAGATTTAAGTAAGCGTAGGGAAAACAAAACAAAAAAAATAGTACCAAAAAAATACATGCGGTACAAAAAAAAAAGAAAGTATTCCCAAGCACTACAAAAAAAAGAGTACCAAAAAATACATGTGGTACCAAAAAAAGGGAAGAAGGATAGTTTCTGTTACAAAAAAAAAGGAGCTCAACCAAAAATGGTCTCCAGCCAAGATGTCAGGTCCTCAAGCAAACTTTTGGCCTCAGCCGTCAGGGATTCCAAGGCACGCTTCTTCAGGAACTTGCCATGAGATGCTGGAGAATACTGCAATCCTTCTTTCATACCGGGAAGCTTATCCCGAGCAGTTTTCCATTGTTTGTTCTCTTGGGACCTCCTTTTAAGAACTCGATCAGCATCTGCAACCCGGCGAATCAGAGCACTTTCTCTGTCGTGAGTCTCTGTTATAGCAGCCCACTTGGCAGCGACTTGTGCCTTCAAATGCTCAAGACGTTTCCTGGCCTCATCGACCTCCCTATCAAGGATCTTAAGGTCATGTGTCAGCCCAATGATGGCTAGCGATTCTAAGTTCTTCTCTCGGACTATTTGCTTCATGCTTTGTGTAGCCTCATCCAGGTCAGACTTAGCCTTATCAGCAGGGTCCAGGATCATCTCCTTGAAGAACTGGTCATCAGCAAAACCCATGGTCTCAAACCACTTGTCACCCAGCGCAATGATCCTATCCACAATAGCCCTGGCACCTGTGACATCCAGACCAGCCTCTTCGGCATCACCGAGAATCTCATGCACATGCTGGATCATGCCAAATCCGGCATCCAAGTGTCCAGCAAGGAGAGTCTCAATCCAAGAGCTCAGAACCTGCACCACCACCTTCTTCGTAAAAAGAAGAGATGGCCTTGCTGAAGATTCGCCCCGCTCCGTCGGTCGGTTGCCCATGTCATGCCCTGTTGGAAGAGGAACAAAAGAACTCTTTCCAGTTGGAGCTGCTGGAGAAGGAATCTCAGCACGAGGTATCTCCTCAACAGTGTAAGAACTGGTCCCAGGAGCCTCTACCTCTGGATCGACCTCTGGCATCCCTTGCTCTGGTTCTGAAGGAAGCAACGGACTCTCTGCTATCACCTCAAAACCTGCCAAAGAAACACAAAAAGGTATGAATATGATCCTGTTTGAAAATCATTATCAGGGTTATTACTACAAAATACCTTCTTCAAAGACTGGCGGAATACTCTCTTCCTCCATGAACTCATCGGAAGCATCATCAACATTTGCGTCCATCGATGGTTCAAAGTCATCGGAATCCTGTGGCAAGTCAGCTGACAAGAAAAATGTTAGCAAACCAAGTCACAGACACAAAAAAAAAAAGCAAAAGAAGTTATACCAATTGGAGATTCTGGATTCACTCCAGAGTCCCTTGGTTCTTCTTAAGGTGCCCCAACAGGATCCATCACCACCTCATCGGTTGGAACCTCAGGCAACGCCAAATCTTCCTCTGCTAAAAAAAAAGAGGAGCAGCAGGGAGAGAAAAAAAATCAAGACATGGAAAAATCCCATGAAAAGAAATGGAAAGGGAAAGAGGAAGAGTCATACCTTCACCAACGGGCTCTTCTTCTCGGCTACTCTTTTCTGGAGGCTCGTCAACATCCACTGGCACATCCTCATTAATAGTAAGAGGGACTTCTATGTCAGGAGAGTCCTCATATTGCCCCTTGCTGCGATGATGACTCATCTTCCTCTTACTCCTGCGGGCTCGCTTCTTAGAGGAACCTGCCCCGCTGTCAGAGTCAGGTCTCCCACTTGACTCCTCACTGGATGGTCTACTCTTGCCAGTAGACTCCACGGAAGCTTGCCTCTGTGCTGCTTGCATCCAAGCATCAAGTTCAGCTTCCTCCTGTTCTAGCTGCTCTAAAGCCTCATCAGGTATTTCTCGAACAGCTTCAGAACCAATGATGCCCTGGTCACCGAGAAAGCCTATCTTGTGCTTCTCTCCAGAAAGGAAGGCCCAAACTTCCTCTCGCCGGACGCCATCCGACTTTCCAAGGCCCTTTCCAGATGCCAGCTTCACATTAAGCTCCTTCTTGGAAAGCCCCCGATATGCCGAAAAGCTCTCCCCGAACCACTTCGCAAAGCTGACAGTCCGGGAAGTCGACAACACAGGATAAGAGATCATGGCTGTAGTGTCTTCAGCACTATAGAAAGCCCACGCATTTCTCCCGTCCTGTAAACCTCCAAAGCGCTTCACCATACTTGAAGGCGCTCCAACAACGCCTTGAGAAAAGCCCAACTGCAAAGGAAAGCGAGAGGGTACATACGGCTGGATGTCGACGAAAAGATGTCTGCGGTACACCATCGTGCCGACACGTATGCTGAAAAGCCACTCCTTCTCTACGTTCGTCAAAGAATAATGCCTTCCCGACCCCGCCCTGGTAGAGTCTCGGGAGGCACCAAAATCAAAAGCCCTCTTCCGCATCTCCAGAGAAAGCTTCACTGAAGACTGCCCCATCTCGACATCCTTGAACCGTCGGATCCTCATGCGGGCAAACAAAAGTGATTCTGACACGGCTTTGCCCTTAGCCAGCCGAATCATCAGACGATCATCATCCTGTGCAGCACCCAGCCGGTGGAAGCCAGGACAGTGGTACACATACCATGAATAAAAGACGTGGGCTGAAAATACCCTGTTCATGGGAAGCCCAAGTCGAACCAAAAAAGCAGTAGCCTGCAGTTCGGTACACAGGTAAGAGTAAAGAGCTGGCACCAAAGCAAGTTGCTCTCCAAACGCCATCTGACAAGCCGAAAAAATACAATGAGGCCTGATGTGCGTTCCATCTCCTCCAGCAAAAATAGGCTCACCAAGCCAATAAGTGAGGTAAACAGCGAGATCTCTCCCCAGTACAATGTTAGGACATATGGCGTTTGTACTCGCACAGAAATCTCTCAACTCTTCTTGCATAGCCAAGATCTTCTTCAAACTTGGATCCTGAGCCCTGGCTTCCTGGGTCACACAATCAGAAGACTCCCTGCTATCAAAAAAGTTAGGGAACGAAAAGCTAGAACTCTTCCAACTGCTGGATCTAACTTTCAAACCCTCATTCTCCTTCAAAAAATCATAAAAGGCAACAAGCTGAAAGTACAGAAGCCTGAACTCCTTAGATTGCTCATCAAGGACGCTGTTGATCGGCATAAACTCCTCATAGAGTTTGCCAAGGATGGGCAATCCAGAATGGGGCTCAGCTCCTTCAAAGAGAAACCAATCTCGCCATTCGTCGCAATGAAGGTATTGGTTTGTGGAAGGAATGACTCCAACATAGCCATGAAGGCCTCGTCGGAAAAGATCACAGTCTCCCTAAAGGCGCGGACCGCTTAAAAAATCCCGGCTTCCTTCAAAACGGCGCCACCAATCAGTAGGACGCGATTAGTCCACGACTTCCACTCGAAGTTAGCACTGAAACGGCCACGAAGTCGAAAAGGCTTCACCCAATTGCTGCTGTCACCGTTGAAAATGCCAAGTCCCACCGGTCTTAAATCGACCGATGGATAATCAGAACCCTGGTAACCACTGGCCAGCATCAACATGTCTAAGTCAGTAGGCGAGTTCTCCGTATATCCAGGAGAACCGCCAACAAAAATCCTGATCTTGATTACATTTGACCTTCTCACCCAGCTTGGCGGATCTTCCCTCTTAGAGCACGTGGGGGCAAGGCTCATGATCGAGACGGTGCGATCAAACGTCGACCGGGTAGCAACAGTCTTCTTCTCACCATCTACTATGAAAAAGAACTGAAAACATCTCTGTTAGGGATTTTGTGTATTTCAATTTGATGGATGCATTATCATTTTAGTATCTCATGATTTTTCACACAAGCATTGAGTTAAATATCTTGAAATCTGATTTTCTACATGCATTATTTTTAAATATTGTAAATCTTATAGTTTGTGCATGTTTTGGATTTAAATCTTGGATGCATTTGTTTTTGAAAAGAATTTTTACAAATCAAGCTAGCCTATGTTTTAAAGTTTCAAATTATATTTGGCTTTTTATGTTTCATGATTTTAAAAGCACTTAGATGATTTAAAATCATGTTTCCAAGCTTGGTTTAGTGGCCTAAAAATCCCTACATGAAAATATTTTGAAATGTGCAAAAGTTGGGATTTTATCCACACTGTCGGTTAGCATGTCGGTCAGGTGTCGGCTAACCGACCATGGTTCAAAAGCTGACCGAAAGCCTCTCAGTTAGAATTCCAGAGAGCTGTTTTCTGAACAAAATTGTACTGACGGTCAGCTTGTCGGTTCCTGTCGGCTGACCCACACCTGCACAACGGTAAATTTCTTGACCGTTGGAATCTGACCGTTGAGGTGTCGGTCGACCGACACCAACCTGTCGGTCTACCGACAGGTAGCCGTTTGAACACTTTTTCTATAAAAGTGAGTTCATTCCTTAGCCATTTTTTATGATCTTTGAAGCCCTTCTTGAGGTATTTTGAGGCAAAAGAAAGGGGATCAAGCTAAGGAAGGCTAATGGTCATTAAGAAAAGCTAAAGCTTGGATTAATGAAGTTAAACCACCAAGCAAGCTTTGCCTTTTATTAATCATTATTTTATGCTTTGTTAAACTATTGGTAAATGATTTTAGCATATAAACTATGATGTGTTGAATCCTCTACTTCCTTAATCTTTGATTTAAGTCATAGGATTCTTCACCTTGATTTCAAAATAAGTTTGTTTTATAAACTTTGTTAATCATGCATTGCCTAAATCTTTGATTTCTTTTATGTCATGATTCATTAACTTGTTTTGAATCTTTCCTTGTTGTTTTCATTCATTTAAACCTTTGTTGAATTAGTTTGGTTTTGAAAACAACATTGCACATGCATCTCATGTTTAGACTAAATTACTTTCATACAACTTGTGAACCCTTGTTTTTCATATCTTCTACAAGTTTGTATTTGGTACATGTGATTTGCATATTACTTCAATCATATCTTTTTATGTGCATTAAACTTTTAAATGCTTTTAGCATAAATTGATTGAGCT
Organism: Litsea cubeba; assembly: GCA_012931725.1. NCBI lineage: Eukaryota > Viridiplantae > Streptophyta > Magnoliopsida > Laurales > Lauraceae > Litsea > Litsea cubeba. The sequence goes on from CM022948.1 coordinate 53,014,772, forward strand.
TTCATTTTCAACTTGATTGAAGTATTCACACACACACACTTCTTGAGCATTCACCTTTGCATTACTTAGAGTGTTGTGTGAGTTAGCTTTACACTTTCATATTCGCCTATTTAAGAGGAAATTAAATTAAGCGTAAATTATAATCTCTTAGAGTGTTTTGTGAAGACACATTCTTTGAGAGAAATCATTTGCTTGTAAGGTTATTGCTTAGCCATATAAAAAGCATTGTGTATAGGTTGTTGTTTAGCCTAGAAAATTAATATTGTAAGGTTATTGCTTATCCTTGGAAAACATATTGTAGAGGTTATTGCTTAGCCTTTTGAAAAGCATATTAGTGGAAATCCGGTGGGGTGTTGAGTCACGAGCCGGTAGTGGATGTAGGCATTGAGGCTGAACCACTATAAATCCTTGTGTAGTGGTGATTGATTTGTGGTGATTGTTTTGTTTAAGCTTCCGCATTTTATTTGTTAATCATCACATGTGACTAGTTTATTTTAAAGAAATTAAAATTGGCCATAATTAGTCATTAAGTGTAGATCACCCTATTCAACCCCCCTCTAGGGTAGGATCCCTTGGACTTTCAATTGGTATCAGAGCAAGGTTACTCCATTTAGGGCTTAAACACCCGTAGCTGATCCTCTCTATCTAGATCCTTGAGTTAGAACCCTAGTAGTATTTTTCTATGAAAATCATTAGAATGGATTCCACTATGATAGACTTTGTAGATTCTTCTAGACCCCTCCTTCTTCCATCTTTTGGAGATTCAAACATTGAGTTTAAATTATCTCAACTTGAATCTAAACTTAAATTAAAAGAAGAAGAAATTAATGAAAATGAAGATGACATTCAACAAGCCTATGATGAATTATGTACATTTTTCTTTAGAGCTTGTCAAAAAGAATAAAAGATTACAACAAGGATCTAAAAGTCTAAACCAAGAATTAGTCTCTTCTAAAAATGAACTTAAAGAAAAAGATGAATTAATAAATTGTGAAGAATCTAAGTTCATGATCTCTTTACATAATCTATCTAATATTAAAGATGACATAAGAGAATCAAAGATAGATTGTGATAATCTTAATAAGGAAAATTCTAAACTAAGAGATCAATTAAAAAGGCAAGATGAAAACATTAACAATTTAGAATCCAAGTTAACCATTTCTATGGAAAATTTATCTAATACACAAATTAAGATAAAAACTCTAGAACTTGGATCTAATGCTATCAATGAAGTTAAATTTGAATTAAAACTTGCCCATGAAGAGCTAAACAAATTTAATGGAATTGAACATGAACTAACAAAAGTTAAAAATGAAAATTCAACCCTTAAAAACTAAGTCACTCAACTTGAAACCTACAAACAAAAGTATGAGTGCAAATTTACCCAAAGTGAAGAAAGATTTGAAAAGTTATTGAAATTGGGTAAATCTAAAAGAGATAGGACGGGTATTGATTTTGATAGGAATATTTCACATGACCCTAAATTCACCAACACATTTGTGAAAGGTGAGTCCTCATTCTCTAGCACTCACACTTCCTTGCCCGTGTCTAAATGTAATTATTGTGGCATTGAAGGACATTTTAGGTTTGAGTGCAAACAAAGGAGAAGCAATGTGTCTAAACCCATCTTTGAACCAAAGAAAGTAAAATCAAATTCTATGATGGTTAAGACACTAAACAACAAGGAAGACTCCAAGAAGACTAAACAAGTAAAACCTATTAAAAAGGAGTCTCCTAAAATAGATTCTAAAAAGTTTAAACAAGTTAAAACAACTTTAAAAGAATCTATAAATAAAAAGCTTCTCAATCTATCTCCCTTAAATCAAAACATGAAAGAACTTTTGAAGAAAGTTTGCAAAGTTAAATCTAAAATTCAAAAGTCAAATAAAGGGAGAAAATAAGAAGAAAAGAAAAATGGTTTAATCCCCTAAGAAGAAAAGTCACCAACCTTAAAAGACTAATAACCAACTTAAGCCAAATTTAGTTATATCTAAACATCATGGTGATAAGTCTAAATTGAAAATTTATCAAGTCAAATCTCCAATAGTTGGTGAGGCTTTTAAGATGGACCTCAAAGACCAACCCCCTCAAGACCTTAGGTAGATTCCTAAAGTTATATATTTAGTAAAACCTTAAGGCTTTGGGCCTCGTTGACCAACTTACTCCTTAATAGTTAAATCATTTTGTTGGTTATGTTGCATTTGCATTTTTTGTTCTTTTAAATGTTACATTTCTTAAAATGCATTGTTTCTTTATAATTAATTGATTTTGTCTTCATGAAATTCTCTAGTTACATATCATGGTTTTCAAAATCATTTGATTATAATTTCATCTTTATAGATTTGCTCTCCTTTAGATATATCTCTTGCATTTCTATACATGTTCAATTGATTGTGATTTCAAAAGCTTTTATAGCTAGATTTTTCATAATCGATTGATGTTTTCAAAATCATTTGTTTGGATGTCATAGTTACATTTATTTGATAATCAAATGATTTGAATCAAATTGGATTTTCCATGGTTTTATAAGTTATACCTTCACATGGAAAATTACTTTGAAAAGATCAACTTGTATGTTTTCCAATTAAGTTATATATTTTAAAATGCAAGTTGAAAAAGTGTTATCTTCAAAATCATCCTCTTTATGCTCATTGTTGGATTTTGTTTATTGAAATGATTTGAAGATTGTATGAATTAAAAATATTTTTCAAGCTTTGTTAGTTATATTCATTGAAACATTTACTTTTGAGTATATTTCCTTGTGCTAATGAATATATGTCTTAGAAGGAAATACTTGTTATATGCTATTTGCAACTTTGTTCATTTAGTTTCATTCTTGATGTGCAAAGATCATATAGTTTCTTGTATGGTTGCATTATTAGTTACATTTGTAGAAACCATACTAGAACTCTAAAATCCATCCCTTATACTTACTAGTCAATTTTTTTTAATGGATTGTTATGATGTTGATTCATGTGTATTTTTTTCTTATTGGTATCTTCTTTATACATGTTTCAACTTCATAGTAGTGTGCTTGATCATATGAACCTCCTTGAGATCCATTCATTGTATTTCTTAGTTATATCTATTGTTTGATGAATGTCTTAGTTGTTGAATTCATATGACCTTGACACTTTGAAAATTGCATGTTTTACTAAGTTATATCTTTTTATGCAATTTTTCTTGTTTATCACTATGCTCATTAGTTATATTATTCTAAGTGATGAATATCAATTTATGATGCTTGTTGGAATTTTGTGTTTGTCACATGCTTGCTCTTAATCATGTTTCATATTCAATTGGTAATCAATTGGTATCATTTTCAATTAGTATCTATATCCAATTGATATCATATCTTGAGTTTTTGATAGACCTTGTGTACATTGGATTGATCTTGATAGTCATATGTCTTTTGTTCCATGTCACATTCCATTAGCATCATAATCTTCATGATTGCCACCTCTCATGCTCATATAAGTAAATCTCTTGACCACCATGTTTATGTTTTCATAATTTTGGTTGGTTAATGGTGAGGTTTGGCTTCATGATTGAACTTCATTTCATTCATCTTGTGCATGATAGTTATATATAATGATTGTATGAAATGAACTCAGAACATTACATAGCTTATGATTTTCATAGTTAAATTGTTTGATGCTATGTGTGAGTTAACCCCATCTCATCATGGATAGCTCTAATTTGGATGAACCCTAATAGGTGTATTCCTTAACTCCAATTTAGAGTGATTGAGTTAATAGTTTTATCCTTGAATCTCAATTGATATTTTTATTTATTTCAATTGATATCCATGATAGTTTATCTCCTTTTGACCTTGCTCTCTAATTATTCTATAGCTTATCCGGTAATTTGATCAATCTGAACTTTATAGTCATTTATCATTATCAATTGGCATCTAATTCTTCTCTTGAAGTTAACCCTAAATTGGTTAAACCATCTTCTTCTTGCACCTATTAGGTAAATCCTTGTCAAAAGTTTGACAAAAGAAGAGTAAGGATTAAGGGGGAGTAAACCTTCTAAGGAAGTATTAGAGTTGATCAAATTCACCCTTATATTGGCTCTATACCCTTATAGCCTATCAACCCATGCATGATGCCCTGTTATATCTTTCATTTTCGATTACTTTTGTTAACAGGTGCTACTAAAGGTATTTTCCTTGTTTCATGTGCGTAGGTACCCCTCTTCAATTGATACCTTTGTAATTTAATGACAAAGGGGGAGAATAATATTAAGGCGGAGAAAGTTCTCAACTTTAATGGCAAAGGGGGAGAAAGAATTAAGGGGGAGAAAGAGTATTCAAGCTACCCAAAGGGAGAGAATGCATTGGAGAAAATGCATGGTCATAGGGGGAGAAGATGATAGAAGAAAGAGCTTGGAAGCTAAAGAAGATGCTTGGTCTAAAGAAAGGCAGATGAAGAGAAAGGTTGAAGATTGATCAAGCTCCAAGCATCAAGAAGAATGAAGCTAGAGCCCAATCTAATAAAGTGAAGAAGCATCCAAGAAGATTTCAAGGAATGTCCAGCCAAGGAGGAGCTGAAGACTGTGTGAAAATTTAGTGTTGAGCAAAGTTTGCCAACATATAAAAGGTTTGCCATCAAATTGCAAAGGGGGAGATTGTTTGGGATTTTGTGTATTGCAATTTGATAGATGCATTATCATTTTAGCATCTCATGATTTTTCACACAAGCATTGAGTTAAATATCTTGAAATCTGATTTTCTACATGCATTATTTTTAAATATTGTAAATCTTATAGTTTGTGCATGTTTTGGATTTAAATCTTGGATGCATTTGTTTTTGAAAAGAATTTTTACAAATCAAGCTAGCCTATGTTTTAAAGTTTCAAATTATATTTGGCTTTTTATGTTTCATGATATTAAAAGCGCTTAGATGATTTAAAATCATGTTTCCAAGCTTGGTTTAGTGGCCCAAAAATCCCTACATGAAAATACTTTGAAATGTGCCAAAGTTGGGATTTTATCCACACTGTCGGTTAGCATGTCGGTCAGGTGTCGGCTAACCGACCATGGTTCAGAAGCTGACCGAAAGCCTCTCGGTTAGAATTCCAGAGAGCTGTTTTCTTAACAAAATTATACTGTCGGTCAGCTTGTCGGTTCCTGTCGGCTGAAACACACCTGCACAACGGTAAATTTCTTGACCGTTGGAATCTGACCGTTGAGGTGTCGGTTGTCGGTCCATTTGAACACTTTTTCTATAAAAGTGAGTTCATTCATTAGCCATTTTTGATGATCTTTGAAGCCCTTCTTGAGGTATTTTGAGGCAAAAGAAAGGGGATCCAGCTAAGGAAGGCTAATGGTCATTAAGGAAAGTTAAAGCTTGGATTAATGAAGTTAAACCACCAAGTAAGCTTTGCCTTTTATTAATCATTGTTTTATGCTTTGTTAAACTATTGGTAAATGATTTTAGCATATAAACTATGATGTGTTGAATCCTCTACTTCCTTAATCTTTGATTTAAGTCAATGGATTCTTCACCTTGATTTCAAAACAAGTTTGTTTTATAAACTTTGTTAATCATGCATTGCCTAAATCTTTGATTTCTTTTATGTCATGATTCATTAACTTGTTTTGAATCTTTCCTTGTTGCTTTCATTCATTTAAACCTTTGTTGAATTAGTTTGGTTTTGAAAACAACATTGCACATGCATCACATGTTTAGACTAAATTAATTTCATACAACTTGTGAACCCTTGTTTTTCATATCTTCTACAAGTTTGTATTTGGTATATGTGATTTGCATATTACTTCAATCATATCTTTTTATGTGCATTAAACTTTTATATTCTTTTAGCATAAATTGATTGAGCTTTCATTTTCAACTTGATTGAAGTATTCACACACACACTTCATGAGCATTCATCTTTGCATTACTTAGAGTGTTGTGTGAGTTAGCTTTACACTTTCATATTCGCCTATTTAAGAGGAAATTAAATTAAGCTTAAATTGTAATCTCTTAGAGTGTTTTGTGAAGACACTTTCTTTAAGAGAAATCATTTGTTTGGAAGGTTATTGCTTAGCGATATAAAAGCATTGTGTATAGGTTGTTGTTTAGCCTAGAAAAGCAATATTGTAAGGTTATTGCTTATCCTTGGAAAGCATATTGTAGAGGTTATTGCTTAGCCTTTTGAAAAGCATATTAGTGGAAATCCGGTGGGGTGTTGAGTCACAAGCCGGTAGTGGATGTAGGTATTGAGGCCGAACCACTATAAATCCTTGTGTAGTAGTGATTGATTTGTGGTGATTGTTTTGTTTAAGCTTCCTCATTTTATATGTTAATCATCACATGTGACTAGTTTATTTTAAAGAAATTAAAATTGGCCATAATTAGTCATTAAGTGTAGATCACCCTATTCACCCCCCTCTAGGGTAGGATCCCTTGGACTTTCAATCTCCTCTGGTATGTCATGTTATCAGGGACGGCATCACCAAAGAAGAAGGTAGGCTTGGGTAAAACACTCTGATCTTCCATCACCCATGGACGACTGCTTACCATGATCTTATAAAAATCCTCTCTCTTGAGAGCGATCAGTCGCTGCCTCATCTCATCTCTGTTGAGGGAGTCGCACTCTTCCAGATTTCTCTTAACATACTGGACCTTCTCCCAGGCCTGCTGAACGGTCGGATTAGAAGATCTAGTAGATCGACGAGGTACGCTTGTAGCAGGCTCTTTACCCTTGTTCATTCTGGAAGAACCACCTGCAAAGGATGGAAAAGAAAAAGATCAAACATCAAAATGACAGAAATTCGCTAAAAAAGATCTGGCAAAATTTTGACATGATGCCGGTGCAATTCCGAAGAAAAGGAACTATCCCGAAAGAAATAAAAAGCTTGAAGATGGGCTCAACATTACTGCGAGCTCCGAAACTCCAAACTTTCGAAACCTCAAAGTCTTTGCAAAATCAGGAAGGGCTCAACATCGTTGCGAGCTCCAGATTCCCAAATTTACGAAAACTTATAGGTATGCCATCACATCATGCTACAAATTCAAGTTACAATAGAATGCATGCATGAACATCTACGTTTGCCAAAAAAAAAAACGGGGAGAAAGAAAAGAAGAAAGAAAAAAAGAAGAAATAGAAAACTTTCTCAAAAAAAAAGAAGAAAGGATCAGCAAAAAAAAATAGAAAAAGGGGCTGGCCCACAGGGCATGGCCCACATGCCACGTGGTCGTACGGCCAGATCCGTACGGCCCACAAAAAAAAAAACATGCAAAAAAAAAGAAGAAAGGATGAAAAAAAAACTTGTAAAAAAAAGAGCAAATAAGTGGAAAAGAAAAAAAAAAGAAAAGAAAAGAAAGAAACAAAAAAAAGAAAGAACTTTTTTCCTACAATGGGGTTTTCTTGAAAAAGGGAACTTACTTGAAGCCATTGATGGAGAAGGAGAAGAAAAGTCTTGAAGATCTTGAAGAAGAAGAACTCTTGGTCTTGAAGCCCTCTTGGGATTGTTGCAAAAGAAAGCAATAAGAGCAAGAGATCCAACCTCCTCCTTGCTTTTATAGAAGAGAGCAAACCAAAGAAGGAAAGAAGAAAGAGGTAAGTGTTACTAATTAGTAACCTTACGAAAAGAAAGAAATTAGAAAAATTCTTTCCCAAAAGAAAGATATCTTGAGGGATTCTCTCCCAAAAAGAAATCAATAAGAGATTTTCTCCCAAAAGATAGGATCAATGAAAGATTCTTTCCCAAAGAAAGATATCTTGAGATATTCTCTCCCAAAATAATGGGAACATGAGAAATTCTCCGCAAGTAAAGATATTCTTAGATATTCTCTATCCAAAGGAGATATTTTTGGATATTCTTTATAAAAATGACACAATATGAGATCTAAGCCATTTCAAAAGCTTAAGGTCCCATGGGTTAGCCCATATGAGTCAGGTTTGACCACCTAGGCACAAAAAGAAAAAAAAAATTGGGCTTTTAAGCAAAGAGAAATCCCTCATACCAAGAGCATACAAAAACGGTTCCATGCCTCTTTTGAGTTGATTCAACCATACAAAAGAGAATTCCAACCCCCGTGAGCTTCCAAAAATCAAACCATCCAGCCTCATCTACCAAATTGAGCCAAAATCTTGAAATTAACATTCTACAAAAATCTAAACCAAATCCTGGTCCCCTAACTTGCCACATACAGCTTGTTAGGTCACAAGACCAAAACCAAAAACCAAAACCTGATCCCCTGACTTGCCACATACAGCCTGTTAGGGCACAAGATCAAAACCAAAATTGATCTCCCAACATTCCACATACAGCTTGTTGGGTCACACGGTCAAAACCAAACCCGACCCCCTAACCTGCCACATATAGCCTGTTAGGTCACAAGGTCAAAACCCAAATCCACATCCCTGATGTCATCTTCAAAACTTTGCCTTGAGATGGTACGTGATCCCTTTCACTACTATAAAATTCCCCTGGAAGCTCAAAAGGCTACAAATACTAAAAAGAAAGAATGCTCAAAGACTCTTGCTCAAGTCACAAGCTCTCCTTCACAAAATCTCTTCAAGGCACATCGACTACAAAAGTTAAGCAACTCGTCGCTGCACCTCGAGGGGGCATTTGTTGACACCAAAAATGTCACTTTGCTTCTTCAAAATCCAAAAAACTGTATGAAGTCGCAACCTGCCATAAATAGGCAACGCTACTTCCAAAAAATCAAATCTTGTCAGAATCAAACAAAAACTGCAAGATCCTTCAAGACTGCCAAAAGAGGAGCACACAAGAAGTTTCGTGCCATTTCAAAATTATTTGGCCTAACTTCGCTTCTCTAGCAACTGAAAATGAGCTCCCGGCGGCGAAAACATCGGAGGCACCAAATCTTCGATCAGAGCTGATGGATGGTCTCAAAATACATCCAAAAGGCTCCACGTCAAGTTCCCAGTCAAACCGACAACGTTTGACCCTACATCAACCCTCGAACAGCTAAATCAAGCCTCTCGGCGGCGAGAACCTCCAAGGCCACCACTCATCAGATAGAGCACATGGACGGCTTCAAAATGCTTACAAAGGGCTACACGTCAAGTTTCAAGTCATTTCGACAACATTTGACCATACTTTGACGCTCGGAAGCCAAATCAAGCCTCTCGACAATAAAGCTTCCCGGGACCATGGTTTCTAAGACAGAACCGGTGGATCATCTTAAAATGACTCCACTAGGTTCCCTGTCAAATTTCAAGTCAATCGGACATCGGTTGACCGCACATCAAGCCGCAACATCTTCATCGCGACAAAAGTAAGTCTACTGGTGATAGGACCCCAAACGGCTTCAAAACTCAAACAAAAGCCTATGGTTGGTCTTATTTATTACTCAGCTATGGTTGGTCTTATTTATTGCTCAGCAGGCTTCACCCTAAATTTTAGGTCCTTCCAACATCGTTTGGCCCAGTTTCAGCTTCTGACGGAAAATCGGCAGCTCTGCACGACAAAGTCTTCGGCTTTCTCAGAAAATTGGAAACTTTGCAAAACAAAATGCAAGGATTCTCATCAGGTTTTCTGCAGGGAAATCAAGCCAATAAATGATAAAAAAATGTCAAGAAAAAATATAGAAGAAAAAAGAATAAAAAAACAGTAAAAAAGGGACACAAAACGGGACAAAGGGGGGGGGGGAACCCCCCAGGGTCGCCGGCGATCGTGGAGCCTGGGATCGCCGGGAGGGCCCCGGAAACCCCATTTTTTGCCATTTTTTCTCGATTTGAAGTGTTTGACCTCTGGTATTTTCCAAAATTCATACTTTTGAGATACCAAATCCTCCGACATCCATCAAAATCACGGGTCAATAATCAAGAGTATCGAAATCAACATTGATCGCCAACCGGTCAACCAAAAAAAAGTGTGCTTTCTACCCGACCGATCGAGAAATTGACAGGACAGATGGCAACGACCCGCTGTTGGCAACAAATATCTAAAGTTACATGGTCATCCGATGTCGATCTACATGAAGATCCATCGATGATCATCACCAGAAAAATCCCAAAATACGCGGCACGACCTGCGACTCTTTAACTACTCGGCGGCCACTTAATGCGATTAATTGACTAGCTTTATTACAGTCATTAATCCATTTCCTTGGATGGCCCAATCAGAAGCAAGCATCCGGGAGTTACAAATCAAGAGATTCATGACATTTAAACCATGAAACTCCTCCCATCATGGCGATTAAAGGCGATTAAATGCCCTCAATCTCCTCCGGCCAATCAAAAGCCAAAAAAAGGAGTTACAAAATAAAGGAATTAAATCCTGTAACTCCTCCCATTATGCGGCTTAATGACAATAAAAGCCCATAAGCTCTCCTAAATGGCTACCAAGAGCTTATAAATAGGAGAACACTCCAAAAGAATCCAGATCAAAAAAATCACCAGAGATCGGAAAAACAAGATAGATCCCAGATCAGAAAAAAGCACAGAAAGAAAGAGAAAGAAAGAGAAAACTCTGCGAAAGTTCTACACTGACCACCGTTACAAGGTGACAAAAGTTCCTTGGGGGGTATCCCCCCAAGGTCCTTGCCTTCTTCTTCTGCCTCCAATGGCTTAGACGTGGCTTTTCAGCCTGTCTACTTGGTTTTTTATTGGACATAGGTCCTCCTTTTGGTCTTTGTCCTCTAAAAACCTGAGGTTATAGCCAAGCCAAGCGAATCAATAGCAACCTCTGTTCTCATCTGCATGGTTGATGGCGAAGTCCACATATGGCTTGCGACCGTCAATCTGAACGGGACCCCCATAATCTCCTGAAAAGTTAGATCCTCCCTTTCTTGCTTTTCATTGTAATTTGTATTTTTTCAAAAGAGACAAAAATCACAACTCTTGTCTTTCATTATTGATAAGGATTGTAAATCGGCTATAAACGTCAAAATCGGCTATAAACGCCAAAAATCGGCTATAAACGCCAAAATCGGCTATAAATGCCAAAAAAATCGCCTTTCACGGCAAATCAAGAAAATGTCTCTTTTCTTAAATATATGTGTAATGGAAAACTTGAAAGAAGTTGATTTCCTTTTTTACTTGCGAAGGTTGATCTCTGGATCACCACTTGCAATTCCAAGTAAAATAGAAAATCTGGCACACCCACACAAAAAAATATTGATGCACACCTCTGCCCCCCGGTTATGAAAGGGTCGGACCCAAACGGACTCCCACGTCCGCCGACCTCGGCAGAACCAAGCAGAATGCGCTGGTCCATCACTTATAAGAAAAGGAGCGGTCATCGTTAGGCTGTTGTAGCTGAAGTGGAAGAGGAAGAACACGCACAAGCCGCGGTTGATACTGAGAGCCAGGCTTTGTCTGGTGCCGAGGCCTCCACTTCGGAGTCGGAATCGCCCAAGATTCCTTTAAGGAGGAGGTCGCGCCAAAAAGTTCGCTATTCTCCGTCCAGCTTAGCAGAGGAGGAGATGAGGCACAGCAGGCGTCTAGTGATGAAAGATTTGGAAGCTTTAGTGCTTGGGGGACAAGCTTCTCAAGCACCCCTAACCTCAACTGTTGCCGACGTTCCTACCCCCATATCTTCCGGGGCTTCTCCGAGTCCCGCCGCTGCAGATGTCCTCACCTCTGCAACCGTCTCTGAACCGCCGACGAATCCCCAAGTCCGGAAGGTGACTGCTGAGACTGCGCTGGCGGAGGCTCGGGTAGGGAAATGAATTACGATCGAGGGCCTTGCTGAGGGGGGTTCCAGTGCAGTCGTGGCGCTGCAGCCCGCTCATCCGACTACCTGGAGGCCGAATTTCCTACTTGAGCCGGGGAGACCGATGACGGTCAAGGATCGCATTCTTCGAAGGGCTGATCCCCTCGTTCTCCTGGTGCTTGGGCGAGCCTGTGCCCTGCCGCAAGACATGGCTCAGCTGGAGGAATACGACGACACAAAGCTGATGCTGTCGTCGTTCTAGTCGACCCTGACGGTAAGCTTGCTTTAAACTTTTTTTAATTTCTGCCAAGTGTTTTATTTCGGCCATTTGTTTTCTTAATGCTTGTTTATTCGACAGTCGATGCGGAAATGCATGGTTGCCTTGGACAGGCTCCATTAGCATGGCCCCGCGATCGCCAAGCTGGAGGTAGAGAATAAGACCCTCCAGGCAGCCCTGAGTTCCGCCACTCAGAAGGCGGAGAGGATGGAGGAAATAAAACATGGCTACAAGATGAGATTCTCGAGGACGAAGCCGAGAAGAAAAGGACGGCTGAACTCGAAGCCTCCCTGGAGAAGTGGAAGAATGATTTTGAGGCTGGACTCCAGGCCGAAGACGAGAGGGTGGCGGAGCTTAAGAAGCTGAGGGAGGAAGTCGGAGTCTGAAGCTGTTTTCAATGATGGGGTAGCGCAGGCGTCGACTTTATATGAGGCTCAGGTTCTGAAAGTGAGGGATAAAGTATGGGTACAGGGGTGGTGTGCTTCTCTGAAAGAGGTGGGAATCCCAGAGGATCATCCCGCTTATCAAAACCCACCCAAGTTCCCAAGCTCGGAGCCGAGGTCGAGTTCTGGCCCTTCTATGTCCGAGGCTTACCTCGAGGCCGCTGCCCCTCTCCAGCCGAGATCGAAGCCCCTCGGTCCGAGGCCGATGCAACCGGAGTCCCAGCTGCTGCTCCTTGAAGATTCTTTGTTTTTTATGTATCTTTTTGTTTTCTCTCCGACGTAATCCTCTTTTGATAATTTAATGAAGATCTTTTTCAGAAATAGATTGTCTTATTCTTCATGCTTGCTTTCAAACATTTTCTTCTTTCATGCTAGCCATCAAACATAAAAAACTGAATTTGCTTAAGTAATTGAGTTCGGTTCAATAGCCGAGACCGCGTTTAGCTCAAGCCACTGAGTTCGGATCAACAATCGGAAACCCTTCTTATTCTCGACTTCCGTAACCCAAGAATTTTGTGCCTGGATGCCGAATTTTTCCATAGTGTAGCTTAGTTCATTAACCGAGCTCAAATGGGAGCAAATTGGATACAAGGTTTTTATCTCGGTGATAGGGTACTTGGTTCCGTAACCGAAGTAGTCACCGAGGCAGTCACCGAGTTTCATAACTTGGTGTTGCGCCCTAACTATTTAAGGAGTTTTGGCATTTCCCTAATGCTCTGTAGCAGTTAGGTAGGTTATTGCCTTTTGCGTAAGGCCGAGACATGCCTAGCCAGTACTCTTACCGAAGCTAGTATGATCTTGGTGGTACTGTTGCCGAGCTTCATAAGGCCGGGATAGAGACTCTTACCGAAGCCAGGGTAGTCTCATTGGAAGTGATTTGGTACTCTTACCAAGATGCTCGAGGCCGAGATAGAGACATGCCTAGCTGGTACTCTTACCGAAGCAAGGGTAGTCTCGTTGGAAACGATCTGGTACTCTTACCGAGTGCTCGAGGCCGAGATAGAGACATGCCTAGTTGGTACTCTTACCGAAGCCAAGGTAGTCTTATTGGAAGTGATCTGGTACTCTTACCGAGATGCTTGAGGCCGAGATAGAGACATGCCTAGCTGGCAGTCTTATCGAAGCTAGGGTAGTCTCGTTGGAAGCAATCTGGTACTCTTACCGAGATGCTCGAGGCCAAGATAGAGACATGCCTAGCTGGTACACTTACGTACCGAAGCAAGGGTAGTCTCGTTGGAAGCATGGTTTAAAATCTCGGTCTCGATAGCGGTATCAGCCGGGCCGAAAAACTGATATCGTCGCGGATATCATCACGGATATCGATCCGTCGCGATTGTCGCGGTGTGATTTTTTTTTAATCCAAAAAAATTCGCAAAAATATCCAAAAAATTCAGAATATTATAAAATGCAGGAAAACAATATTTTTTTCCATTAGTAACAACAATAAATCAAAATCTCGATCACCTTAAGTTTTGAGTCCTGTCTGTGTCGTTCTTCGCTTTCTTCTCCAGTATTTCATATAATGCAACCATTATTAATGCTCATGATCAATCAGCTGAAATATCATAAATCTTACATAATGCAACCATAATTTTGGGCAAAAACTAACACTTTTTTATTCCAAAAGTATAGATCTATTTTAAACTAATACATTATCAATGCATTTGAACACTAATGTGGAAAAATGTAATTGATTTCAAGAAAAGCCCCAAATTTTGAAAATAAAAAAATTTAGATCTACACTTTAAAATACTAGATCTAGGGAAAAATAAGTGAGTAACATCAAATCTAACTCAATATAAAGCCTTTGGTTCATGAATTAATGTATTACACAATCTTTACTACTATTTCATTCCAGACATAATTAAAATAGGTTTAATATCATATCTAACAACTTATGATAATAATAGACATCGAAGCACAAAAAATGAAAGCCAATTAGCAAAAGAGTCCTAGCTATCATGGTCAAGTAGGATCCTTTTGTCTTAATGATTATTACTTCTTTAAAACATGCACTTCACGAAAGGAGTTCTTCCTTTGAAAACAAATGTCCCTTCTTAAGAACATGTGTCCCTTTTAATATAGTCCCGTAACTCTCGTTACTTATATGGTGGCTGCTGCTCTAAGGAGTATGGATATGAAAGGAGAGGGAAAGAAGATAAAGATGGGGAAAAAGTTAAAAAAATTAGGGTTTGGGGGTATTTTATATAATATCGGCCGATATTTTGAAAATATCCGCCGATATCTCGTTACGACCAAGATGAACTTCATCTCGGCCGAAATATCGTGATATTTTGGCGATATGGAGGCCGATATAACCGAGACCGATATCTCAGTGAGTTATCGGCTCGATACCGGCCGATACCGGTTCATATCGGCCGATATAAACCGGTATCGGCCGATTTTTAAAACCATGGTTGGAAGTGATCTGGTACTCTTACCGAGATGCTTGAGATTGAGATAAAGACATGCCTAGCTGGTACTTTTACCGAAGCCAGGGTAGTCTCGTTGGCATCGATCTATCTGGCATGCTTACCGAGATGCTTGACGCTGAGATAGAGACATGCCTGGCTGGTAATTTCACCGAAGCCAAGGTAATCTCGTTGGAACTGTTGCCGCGCTTTACAACTTGGAGACAATTGAGAGCAATAAGTAGCAAAGACTGTTTTTATTGATCTCGGAAACTGAATACATTTTAGAAATAGAATTTCTTGAGGTGGGCCGCATTCCACGGCTGTGGTAACTGTTTACCATCCATGTCCTCAAGTCTGTACGCTAATTTACTAGCAATAGAGATCACTTTGAATGGCCCATGCCAGTTCGGTGTTAGCTTGCCTTGGTTCGAATCTTTATCCGCTGGAAGTGTCTTCTTTACGACCAATTCTCCAACTGAGAACTTCCTTTCTCTAACTCTTTGATTGTAGCCCGTAGCCAATGTTGCTGGTAAGCAGTTAGTTGGATAGTTGCTGCATCTCTTCGCTCTTCGGCTAGGTTTAGCTCTCGGGCTAGATTTACATCATTTTCGCCTAGGTCAAAGAGTCTGATCTCAAAGTCGGGAGGTCGACCTCGAGTGGGATTACAACTTCCATCCCATAGGCCAGGGAGAAAGGCGTTGCCGAAGTGGAGCGCCTTAGAGTTGTCCTAGGACACTCGGGAGTTCTTCCACCCATCTTCCCTTAGCTCGGTCGAGTCTCTTTTTGAGTCCGACGATCACCACCTTGTGAGAGAAAGCAGCTTGACCGTTACTCCGAGCGTAGGCTGGAGTGGAATAGTAGTTTCTGATGCCGAGCTCCTGGCAGAAGCTTTTGAAGAGGTTGGAATTGAACTGGGTCCCCTTGTCCGAGACCAAAGCTCGTGGGATGCCAAACCTCGTGATGATGTTCTTCCATACGAAGGTCTTCGAGTCCTGCTCGGTGATCGAAGATAGTGATTCTGCTTCTACCCATTTGGTGAAATAATCAATGGCTACTATTAGCCACCTCTTATTCCTTGAGCTCGGTGGAGTGGTCCCACAATGTCCAACCCCCACTAGGCGACGGGCCATGGCCTAGAGAGTGGGCTCAGATCATGTGCTGGCTGATGGAGAGAGTGTAAGAATTTCTGGCACTTCTCGCACTTTCTGGCATATAATGGAGCATCCTTCTGCATGTGTGGCCACCAGTAGCCCTGTCTTATAGCTCCGTATGCTAGTGACCGACCTTCAATGTGTCTTCCGCAGATTCCTTCGTGAATTTCGTAAAAGAAGTCTTCGACTCTGCTCGAGTGAACACACTGAAGGTACGGGCCAGTAAATGACTTCCTGTAGAGCTTGTCTTTTGGAGACAACCAAAATCGAGCTGCTTTCAGCCTGATCTTGTGAGCCTCATTTTTATCTTCGGGAAGTTGATCATCTCTGAGATAAGAGATGATTGGAGGAGATTCTAACTCGGGAGTTCTATGCTTGGTTTTCCCAATGATTCCACCTCGACAATCCTTTTTCTCCCAGCTTCGATAGCGGAGGCCAAGTTGGCGAGGGCGTCGGCATGAGAGTTAGAATCTCTGCCAACCTGCTTGACTTCAACTTTTTCAAACTGAGAGAGGAGCTTTTTTGCATAAACTAGGTAGGCTGCCATCCTTTCGACCCGAGCTTGGTCGTCTCCATTCAGCTGGCTCATCACCAACTGGGAGTCACTGAAAGCTATCAACTACTGTGCACCCAGTATTGTAGCCCTGTTGAGCACTGTTATCAGAGCTTCATACTCAGCTTCATTGTTAGATGCTTTGAAATCAAGTATTAGGGCTTGTTCAATGACTAGGCCCTCTGGAGATTGGAGGACTATGCCACTAGCCCTTTTGGAAGTTGAGGATCTGTCTACTAAGACCTTCCAAGCTGAACCAAGGAACTGTTTCCAAGATCGTTCTTCTTCGGTCTCGTGACTTCATTCTCATCTCCCTTGTCCCCCAGTTCGGTGTCGAGCTGTCTCGGTGCCGACTTAGGAGAGTTGGACTCTACAATAAAGTCTGCCAAAATTTGAGCCTTGATTGCCGTTCTGGGTTGGTACTGGATGTCATACTACTCAAGTTCGACGGCCCATTTTGATACTCTTCCAAAGAAGTCTGCCTTTCTGAAAAGGGATTGAGTGAATGTTCTATAACAACCACTATGGTGTAAGTCTGGAAGTAGTGGGAGAGTTTGCGAGAAGCACTGACAAGTGCTAATGCAAGGTTCTCCATTGGCAAATACATGATCTCGGCATCTAAGAGGATCTTACTCGTGTAGTAGATAGGCTTTTGTTGCATGTCTTCCTCTCTGATGAGCACCGAGCTCACTATATGATCCGAGACCACCAGGTATAGGTAGAGTACTTCTCCCTGCTTCGGGGTCGAGAGCAGGGGTGGTGAAGCTAGATATGCTTTGAGCTCCTGTAGAGCTTGGTTGCACTTCGGAGTCCATTGGAATTTCAGACTTTTCTTCAAAAGCTGAAAGAAGGGTCGGCATTTATCCGAAGCTTGGCTGATGAAGCGATTAAGCACGGCAGCCATGCCGGTTTGTTTTGTCATTGTTGGACTCTGTATTCCTTGGAATGCCGAGATCTGGTCTGAATTTGCTTCAATCCCTCTTCTTGTGACCAGACTTTCTAAGAATTTGCCGGAGTCGACACCAATAATACACTTGAAGGTATTCAGCTTGAGCTTGAACCTCTTGAAGACGTCAAACGTTTTACTTAGGTTTGCCAAGTGGTCCTGTGACCTTTTAGACTTGACAACTATGTCGTCAATATAGACCTCCACTATTTTGCCGAGCTGGGCCTGGACATTTTGGTTACCAGCCTCTGATAAGTCGCTCCTGCTTTTTTTAACCCAATGGGCATCACTCTGTAGCAGTAGATGCCTCTTGGTGTTATTAACATGGTCTTTTCTTTGTCAGGCCCATACATCGGGATCTGATGGTAACCTCAGTAAGCATCGAGGAAACTCATCATGTCATAATCGGCGGTGGCGTCGATCATCTAGTTGATCTTCGGGAGTGGAAAGCTGTCTTTGGGCATGCCTTGTTGAGGTCGGTGAAGTCGACGCAGACTCTCCACTTCCCATTCTTCTTCTTGACCACCACCGTATTGGCTAGCCAATCCGGGTAGTGGACTTCTCTGATTGCGGCCTCTAGCAGCTTCTCGACCTGCTCGATCACGGCTTCTGTTTGTGGGATCCCTGTTCTGTGAGCCTTCTGGACTACATGTTTGTGCTTTGGGTCCATATTTAGTTTGTGGCACATGATTTCGGGATCGACACCAAGCATTTCATAACGGGTCTAAGCGAAAACTTCCTTTTTTGTAACAAGAAGTTTAGGAGCTCGAACCTCTTTGGTTCGGTGAGCTTATTTCCGAGCAGAAAGTATCTTTCAGGATCGTTAGGATCGATCCTGATCTAGGTCAGTTCTTCAATGCTCTTCTGCTCTGGGTTGCTGCCTCCAGTTCGGCCATATGCACCTGCTTTGGCTTCTCGTCACCAGATACAACGGCCATCAGGCACTGCTTCGCCATCTGTTGCTCGCCTCTGACCGTGATCACCTCAGCTCTCATGTTATCGTTCTCTAACGGGAACTTGAGTTTTTTGTGGTGAGTGGAGGGTATCGCCTCCATGTTATGCAGCCAAGTTCTTCCCATTATAGCATTGTACGGGGATGGTGCATCCACCACAAGAAAGTCGGCTTGCATAGAGGTGCCTTCGACTTGGACTTTTAGGGAGTTCTTCCCCCTGGGGTATATAGGCTTGGAGGTGAAACCCATTAGGGGAATGCGTGCTTCCACCAAGTCCTCTTATCTGAGACCCATGCTCTTGAAGCAGTCAAAGTAGAGGATCTCCAATGAGTTACCGGGGTCCATAAGAATCCTTTGTACCCTGCTGTTCTTTAACTTCAGGGTCACAATCAGTGGATCATTGTGGGGAAGCTGGACACCTTCTAGGTCCTTATCTGAGAATCAAATCTTGGGCCTTTCCTTCCGAGCTTTTTTGGCAGCTGGCTCCAGCTCAGTTGTCATCACCTGTTTGCTATGTGAAGTGCTCCTGGCCTCGGCGAAACAATCTTGATTACCCCCTTGGGCGCAGGAGCTAGGTGGATGACATTGATTATTCTCTCTGACTCATCATTGTCCTGATCATTATCATTTCGACGCTGAGCTCGGCTATTGCTTCTGTCCCCTTCTCTGACATAGTCCTTCAAGTGCCCGTCCTTGACGAGTCTTTCAACATGTGACTTGTGGGCCACACAATTTTCAGTTCTGTGCCCATTTTGTTTGTGGTAGGCACATAATTTGCTCTGATCACGGGTCGAAGGGTCACCCTTCATTGGTTGCGGCCCTTTGAAGAACGGCTGCGATTTGATCTTGCCGAGGAGCTTATAGATTAGCTCCTTGAAGATCGTGTTGACAACCTTATAGGAGGTGGTGACTAGCTGCTCTTCTCTGGTTCGGTGAGCTGGCTTGAACTTTTTGCCCCCTCCTGAGGTGGGGAACGAGACCATTACCGAGCTCGTGGATGCCCAATTTGGGTCTGTCACATCCCTCCGAGACGACTTCTTGTCCTTCTTGGAGGTGTTGACACCAAAAATGTCACTTTGCCTTTTCAAGATCCAAAGAGCTACATGAAGTCGCAACCTGCCATAAATAGGCAATGCTGCTTCCAAAAATCAAATCTTGTCAGAATCAAACAAAAACTGCAAGATTCTTCCAGACAGCCAAAAGAGGAGTACACAAGAAGTTTCGGGCCATTTCAAAATCATTTGGCCTAACTTCGCTTCTCCGACAGCCAAATCAGGCCTCTCGGCGGCAAAGCTCTCCGGGACCATGGTTTCCAAGACAGAGCCTATGGATCATCTTAAAATGACTCTAATAGGTTCCCTGTCAAATTTCAAGTCAATCGGACATCGGTTGACCGCACATCAAACCGCGACATCTTCATCTCGACAAAAAGCAAGTCCACAGGTGATAGGTCCCCAAACGGCTTCAAAACTCAAACAAAAGCCTATGGTTGGTCTTATTTATTACTCAGGAGGCTTCACACCAAATTTCAGGTCATTCCGACATCGTTTGGCCCAGTTTCAGCTTCTGACGGAAAATCGGCAGCTCTGCGCGACAAAGTCTTCGGCTTTCTCAGGAAATTGGAAACTTTGCAAAATAAAATGCAAGGATTCTCATCAGGTTTCCTACAAAGAAATCAGGCCAATAAATGGTGAAAATGTCAAAGAAAAGTACAGAAGAAAAAAGAATCGAAAAACAGCAAAAACGGACGCAAAACGGGACACGAAAGGGGGAAAACCCCCCCAGGGTCGCAGCCCCCTGCGACCCTGGCCCATGGTCGCAGGCCCCTGCGACCCTGGGCCAGGGTCGCCGGCGACCTTGGACCCCGGGGTGGCCGGGAAAGCCCCGGAAACCCCGGTTTTCGCCGTTTTTTCGCGATTCGAGGTGCCCAGCCTCTAGTACTTTCCAAAATTCATGCTTTTGAGACACCAAGTCCCCTGACGTCCGTCCAAAACACGGGTAAAACATCAAAAGTATCGAAGACAGTATTGATCGCCACCCGGTCAACCAAAAAAGTGTGCTTTCTACCCGACCGATCGAGAAATCGACAGGACAGATGGCACCGACCCGCTGTTGGCAACAAACACCTGAAATTACATGGTCATCTGATGTCGATCTACATGAAGATCCATCGATGATCATCAACAGAAGAATCTCAAAAGACGTGGCACGGCCCGCGACTCTTCAGCTGCTCGGCGACCACTTAATGCGATTAATTGACTAGCTTTATTACAGTCATTAATTCATTTCTTTGGACGGCCCAATCAGAAGCAAGCATTCGGGAGTTACAAGTTAAGAGATTCATGGCATTTAACCCATGAAACTCCTCCCATCATGGCGATTAAAGGCGATTAAATGCCCTCAATCTCCTCCGGCCAATCAGAAGCCAAGAAAAAAGAGTTACAAAATAAACAATTCAATTTTGTAACTCCTCCCATTATGCGGCTTAATGACAATAAAAGCCCATAAACCCACCTAAAAGGCTACCTAAAAGCCTATAAATAGGAGGGCTCTCCAAGAAGAAACAGACACAGAAAATCAGAAACATCAGAGAAAAAAGCACAAGCACACAGACAGAAATCCAGAGAAAGGAAAAAGAGAGAAAACTCTGCGGAAGTTCTACACCGGCCACCGCAACAAGGTGACAAAAGTCCCTTGGGAGGTACCCCCCCCCCAAGGTCCTTGCCTTCTCCTCCTGCCTTCAATGGCTTAGATATGGCTTTTCAGCCCGTCTACTCGGCTTTTTATTGGACATAGGACCTTCCTTTGGTCTTTGTCCTCTAAAAACCCGAGGTTATAGCCAAGCCAAGCAAATCAATAGCATCCTCTGTTCTCATCTGCATGGATGATGGCGAAGCCCACATATGGCTTGCGACCGTCAATCTAAACGAGTCCCCCACAATCTCCTGAGAAGTTAGATCCTCCTTTTCTTGCTTTTCATTGTAGTTTGTATTTTTTTAAAAGAGATAAAAATCACAATTCTTGTCTTTCATTATTGATAAGGATTGTAAATCGGCTATAAACGCCAAAATCGGCTATAAACGCCAAAAATCGGCTATAAACGCCAAAATCGGCTATAAATGCCAAAGAAATCGCCTTTCACGGCAAACCAAGAAAAATGTCTCTTTTCTTAAATATATGTGCAATGGAAAACTTGAAAGAAGTTGATTTCCTTTTTACTTGCGAAGGTTGATCTCCGGATCACCACTTGCAATTCCAAGTAAAAATAGAAAATCTGGCACACCCACAAAAAAAAAAGAAATGTTGATGCACGCCCTTGCCCCCCGGTTACGAAAGGGTCGGACCCGACGGACTCCCACGTCCGCCGACCTCGGTAGAACCAAGCAGGAGCGCGGTCCATCAAGCTGGCATCACCCGGTGGGACTCGTTTATTTGAGAACACGATGCTAGAAATGAAATATTTGCATATCATATATTTTGCTCTATGCTTATATTTCTTTTCTCGATTCCTTGGCTACTTTATAATTGGTGGCCCATGTTGAATTCCGCAAAAAAAAAAAAAAATGAGATGAGATTTTTTGTTTGGAAATTTCTAATTCTTTGAATTTATTTCCACTCTTTCTCTTTTCAAAAAAATAAAAAAAAAAAAAATCAGATTTGTCATTTTTGGATTCAAAATTGAGAAACCTTGATCCGTTCCTATCGTTCATCGCGCTTGCAGAAATGTTGAGCCTGTTCGACTAAGGTTTTGGGCCATTGTTTCTCTTCGATGAGTTCATTAAAAATCTAAAATATATAGATATATAAAAATTTTAGATTTTTCAATTTGGATTCAAAATTGAGAAACCTTGATCCGTTCCTATCGTTCATCGCGCTTGCAGAAATGTTGAGCCTGTTCGACTAAGGTTTTGGGCCATTGTTTCTCTTCGATGAGTTCATTAAAAATCTAAAAATATATATATATATATAAAAAAAGAGTAAAAAATTTTAGATTTCTCAATTTGGATTCAAAATTGAGAAACCTTGATCCGTTCCTATCGTTCATCGCGCTTGCAGAAATGTTGAGCCTGTTCGACTAAGGTTTTGGGCCATTGTTTCTCTTCGATGAATTCATAAAAAACAAAAAAATATATATAAAAAAAAAAGACATAGACCACTAAGGTTAAACCAACTGTGTTCTTTGATCATGGTTGATTCAAAGAAAAGCCTTGTCCAGAGTGTGGAGACAGCTTGACTGTTCTAGGCAAGGGTCCTCCAAACGGGTTCATTAAGTAATCCTACCCTTACCTGGGGGCAATTCTATCAATCAAGATTTCATAAGACCGGGTTAGGAGGCCTATGTGTACTCTCTCGTCTTTTAAATAAATAAAAAAAATAAATTAAAAAAAAATATAAAAATTTTAAAATAAAAAATAAAAAATAAATTTTTTTTTCAAAAAAAAATCTTAAAAAAAAATAAAAAAAAAAAAAAAAAAAAAAAAAAAAAAAAAAAAAAAAAAAAAAAAGATTTAAAAAAAAAAAAAATCTTCCAAAAACTTCAAAAAAAAAAAAAAAAACTTCCGTCATTTTGGGTTTAGATTAGAGAAATCTTGGTCTTCTCCTTTCTGAGCACTGGCGCTCGCGGAAATCGCTGAGCCCGTGTTCAAATTGGAGTGCCTTTTGCTCTCTTTGATGAACCCGATATTGGCCTTTCAAAAAAAAAAAAAAACTCGTCATTTTTAGATTCAGATCCGAGAAATCATGGTTCATTTCTTTCTGAGCACTGGCGCTCGCGGAAATCGCTGAGCCCGTGTTCAGATTGGAATACCATCTGCTCTCTTTGATGAATCCAATCTTGACCTTTCAAAACAGAGAATCTCATCTCATAGATGCGGTCTCAAAACATTTGTGTCTAGCGGTACTAGTACGCCCTTTCAGGGTCTACTGTATTGCGACCGGCACATCTGTAACTCCAACTTTATATTCTTCTTACCTCGAGCAAGCTCTGCTTCTCGATAAGTCGAATTTAAGTTCACAATTGCTTCTAGCAGTCACTGGGATGCCCATTCTGGGCTTACCATACCTGCGATCAGAACAATTGTACCCTCTATGGCATTTTGCCTTCCTCATATTGCTTGGGTCATCTACCTCGAGCAATTTGAAAAGACGAAACCATAGAAATTCCCATTTATGATCATTATATTCTTGTGATTACTAATGGATGTGGTCTTGTTTCAGAAATTTTCGAAAAACTAACAATGGCAGCTTCACTAACCATTACTTTCGACGAAAACAAGCACCAACTTATGCTTCAACAGAAGCAAACCACGCGCACCTACAAGCGCCCCATCAGCTGCCGAAGTGTCAACTCCCTCGGCAACTCTCTGAACTCCGGGTCGACCTCGACTCCCCGGACTATCGTCTTCGGGACGCTGGGACCATTCCCACTTCCTGAGGAACAAACTGCTCCCTCCAAGAAGCAGAAACTCGCCTCTCAACGTGTCACTACCGTGACACCAAAGGCGAGCACCAGAAGGCCTGAAGCCCGTGGCACCCCCTGATGGACCGCGCTCCTGCTCGAGTTCCTACCGAGGTCGGCGGACGTGTGAGTCCGTCGGGTCCGACCCTTTCGTGACCGGGGGGCAAGGGGCGTGCATCAACATTTCTTTTTTTGTGGGTGTGCCAGATTTTCTATTTTTACTTGGAATTGCAAGTGGTGATCCGGAGATCAACCTTCGCAAGTAAAAGGAAATCAACTTCTTTCAAGTTTTCCATTGCACATATATTTAAGAAAAGAGACATTTTTCTTGATTTGCCGTGAAAGGCGATTTTTTGGCATTTATAGCCGATTTTGGCGTTTATAGCCGATTTTTGGCGTTTATAGCCGACTTTGGCGTTTATAGCCGATTTACAATCCTTATCAACAATGAAAGACAAGAATTGTGATTTTTGTCTCTTTTGTAAAAATACAAACTACAATGAAAAGCAAGAAAAGGAGGATCTAACTTCTCAGGAGATTGTGGAGGACTCGTTTAGATTGACGGTCGCAAGCCATATGTGGGCTTCGCCATCATCCATGCAGATGAGAACAGAGGATGCTATTTGATTCGCTTGGCTTGGCTATAACCTCAGGTTTTTAGAAGACAAAGACCAAAGGAAGGTCCTATGTCCAATAAAAAACCGAGTAGACGGGCTGAAAAGCCATATCTAAGCCATTGGAGGCAGGAGGAGAAGGCAAGGACCTTGGGGGGGGGGGGTACCCCCCAAGGGACTTTTGTCACCTTGTTGCGGTGGCCGGTGTAGAACTTCCGCAGAGTTTTCTCTCTTTTTCTTTTCTCTGGATTTCTGACTGCTGTCTGATGTTTGTTGTGTGTTTTTCCGATCTGGATTCCTTTGGAGTGCTCTCCTATTTATAGGCTCTTGGTAGCCATTTAGGAGAGCTTATGGGCTTTTAATGTCATTAAGCCACATAATGGGAGGAGTTACAAAATTGAATTGTTTATTTTGTAACTCCTTTTTCTTGGCTTCTGATTGGCCGGAGGAGATTGAGGGCATTTAATCGCCTTTAATCGCCATGATGGGAGGAGTTTCATGGGTTAAATGCCATGAATCTCTTGACTTGTAACTCCCAAATGCTTGCTTCTGATTGGGGCCGTCCAAAGAAATGGATTAATGACTGTAATAAAGCTAGTCAATTAATCGCATTAAGTGGTCGCCGAGCAGCTGAAGAGTCGCGGGCCGTGCCATGTCTTTTGGAATTCTTCTGTCGATGATCATCGATGGATCTTCATGTAGATCGACATCAGATGACCATGTAATTTCAAATGTTTGTTGCCAATAGCGGGTCGGTCCCATCTGTCCTGTCGATTTCTCGATCGGTCGGGTGGAAAGCACACTTTTTTTTGGTTGACCGGGTGGCGATCAATACTGTCTTTGATACTCTTGATGATTTACCCGTGTTTTGGACGGATGTCAGAGGACTTGGTGTCTCAAAAGCATGAATTTTGGAAAGTACCAGAGGCTGGGCTCCTTGAATCGCGAAAAAAAACGGCGAAAACCGGGGTTTCCGGGGCTTTCCCGGCGACCCCGGGGTCCATGGTCGCCGGCGACCCTGGCCCAGGGTCGCAGGGGTCTGCGACCCTGGGGGGGTTTTCCCCCTTTTTGGTCCCGTTTTGCGTCCGTTTTTGCTCTTTTTTGATTCTTTTTTCTTCTGTACTTTTCTTTGACATTTTGACCATTTATTGGCCTGATTTATTTGTAGGAAACCTGATGAGAATCCTTGCATTTTATTTTGCAAAGTTTCCAATTTCCTGAGAAAGCCGAAGACTTTGTCGCGCAGAGCTGCCGATTTTCTGTCAAAAGCTGAAACTGGGTCAAACGATGTCGGAATGACCTGAAATTTGGTGTGAAGCCTGCTGAGCAATAAATAAGACCAACCATAGGCTTTTGTTTGAGTTTTGAAGCCGTTTGGGGTCCTATCACCTGTAGACTTGCTTTTTGTCGCGATGAAGATGTCGCGGTTTGATGTGCGGTCAACCGATGTCCGATTGACTTGAAATTTGACAGGGAACCTATTGGAGTCATTTTAAGATGATCCATAGGTTCTGTCTTGGAAACCATGGTCCCGGAGAGCTTTACCGCCGAGAGGCTTGATTTGGCTGTTGGAGAAGCGAAGTTAGGCCAAATGATCTTGAAATGGCTTGAAACTTCTTGTGTACTCCTCTTTTGGCTGTCTGGATGAATCTTGCAGTTTTTGTTTGATTCTGACAAGATTTGATTTTTGGAAGCAGCATTGCCTATTTATGGCAGGTTGCGACTTCATGTAGCTCTTTGGATCTTGGAAAGGCAAAGTGACATTTTTGGTGTCAACAAATGCCCCCTCGAGGTACAGCGGCGAGTTGCTTAACTTTTGTAGTCGATGTGCCTCGAAGAGATTTTTTGAAGGAGAGCCTGTGACTTGACCAAGAGTCTTTGAGCAGTCTTTCTTTTTGGTATTTGTAGCCTTTTGAGCTTCCTGGGGAATTTTATGGTGGTGAAAGGGATCACGTACCATCTCAAGGCAAAGTTTTGAAGATGACATCTGGGATGTGGATTTTGGGTTTTGACCTTGTGACCTAACAGGCTATATATGGCAGGTTAGGGGGTCGGGTTTGGTTTTGATCGTGTGACCCAACAAGCTGTATGTGGAATGTTGGGGGATCAATTTTGGTTTTGATCTTGTGACCTAACAGGCTGTATGTGGCAAGTTAGGGGATCAGGTTTTGGTTTTTGGTTTTAGTCTTGTGACCTAACAGGCTGTATGTGGCAAGTTAGGGGACCAGGATTTGGTTTGATGGAATGTCAATTTCAAGAATTTGGCTCAATTTGGTAGATGAGGCTGGATGGTTTGATTTTTGGAAGCTCATGGGGCTTGGAATTTTCTTTTGTATGGTCCAATCAACTCAAAAGAGGCATGGAACCATTTTTGTATGCTCTTGGTAAGAGGGATTTCTCTTTGACTAAAAGCCCAAAAATTTTTCTTTTTTTTTTTTTTTTTTTTTTTTTTGTGCCTAGGTGGTCAAACCTGGCTCATATGGGCTAACCCATGGGACCTTAAGCTTTTGAAATGGCTTAGATCTCATATGGTGTCATTTTTGTAAAGAATATCCAAAAATATCTCATTTGGATAGAGAATATCTAAGAATATCTTTACTTGGAGAGAATCTCTCATGATCCCTTTATTTTTGGGATAGAATATCTCAAGATATCTTTCTTTTGGGAAAGAATCCGTCATAGATTGATTTTTGGGAGAAAATCTCTCAAGATCCCTTTATTTTGGGATAGGATATCTCAAGATATCTTTCTTTTGGGAAAGAATCCGTCATAGATTGATTTTAGGAGAAAATCTCTCAAGATATCTTTCTTTTGGAAAGAATCTTTCTAATTTCTTTCTTTTGGTAAGGTTACTAATTAGTAACACTTACCTCTTTCTTCTTTCCTTCTTTGGTTTGCTCTCCTCTATAAAAGCAAGGAGAAGGTTGGATCTCTTGCTCTTACTACTTTCTTTTGCAATAATCTCAAGAGGGCTTCAAGACCAAGAGCTTTTCTTCTTCAAGATCTTCAAGAGTTTTCTTCTTCTTCTCCATCAATGGCTTCAAGTAAGTTCTTTTTTTTTCAAGAAAACTTCATTGTAGGAAAAAAAAAAGTTCTTCTCTTTTTTTTTTGTTTCTTTCTTTTCTTCTCTTTTTTTTTGTTCACGTGTTTGCCTTTCTTCTTTTTTTTTCACACGTTTTTTTTTTTTTTTTGCTTTCTTTTCTTTCTTTTTTTTTCATGTTTTTTTTTTTATTGTGTGGGCCGTACGGACAGATCCGTACGGATCTGGCCGTACGGCCACGTGGCCTGTGGGCCACGGCCTGTGGGCCAGCCCTTAAAAATTTTTTCTTTCTTTTTTTTTTTTTTCTTTTCCTCCCCCCCTTTTTTTTGAGAGAGTTTGGTTTCTTTTTTGTTTTCTTTCTCCTCCCTTTTTTTTTTAGAGAAAGTTTCTTTTCTTTCCTTTTTTTTTTTTTTTCTCATCATGATAATGCCCCTTTTTTTTTCGCAAATCTAGATGTTCATGCATGCCTTTAATTTGTAAATTAAATTTGTAGCATGATGTGATTGCATACCTGAAAGTGTTTGCAAATTTGGGAACTTGGAGCTCGCAGTGATGTTGAGCCCTTCCTGATTTTGCGGAGACTTTTAGGTTTCGAAAGTTTGGAGTTTCGGAGCTCGCAGCGATGTTGAGCCCATCTTCAAGCTTTCTATTTCTTTCGGGATAGTTCCTTTTCTTCGGAATTGCCCCGTCATCATGTCAAAATTTCGCCAGATTTTTTTTAGCGAGATTCTGTCATTTTGATGTTTGATCTTTTTCTTTTCCATCCTTTTCAGGTGGTTCCTCCAGAGCGAACAAGGGTAAAGAGCCTGCTACAAGCGTACCTCGTCGGTCTTCTAGATCCTCTAATCCGGCCGTTCAGCAGGCTTTCGAGAAGGTCCAGTATGTTGAAAGAAACCTGGAAGAGTGCGACTCCCTCAACAGAGATGAGATGAGGCAGCGACTGATCACTCTCAAGGGAGAGGAATTCTATAAGATCATGGTAAGCAGTCGTCCATGGCTGATGGAAGATCAGAGCATTTTGCCCAAGCCTACCTTCTTCTTTGGTGATGCAGTCCCTGACGACATTACATACCAGAGGAGATCTTTTCAGTTTTCCTTCACAGCAAATGGTGAGAAGAAGACTGTTACTACCCGGTCGATGTTTGATCGCACCGTCTCGATTCTGAGCCTTGCCCCCACGTGCCCTAAGAGGGAAGATCCACCAAGCTGGGTGAGAAGGACAAATGTAATCAAGACCGGGGTTTTTGTTGGCGGTTCTCCTGGATATACGGAGAGGTCGCCTGTTGACATGGACCTGTTGATGCCATCCAGCGGCTACCAGGGCTCTGATTATCCGTCGGTCGATTTGAGACCGGTGGGCCTTGGTATTTTCAGCGGTGACGGCAGCAATTGGATCAAGCCTTTTCGACTTCGAGGTCGTTTCAATGCTGACTCCGAGTGGAAGTCGTGGACTGATCGCGTCCTGCTGATTGGTGGCGCCGTTTTGAAGGAAGCCGGGATTTTTGATGCGGTCCGCGCTTTTGGGGAGACCGTGATCTTTTCCGACGAGGCCTTCATGGCTATGCTGGAGTCGTTCCTCCCTCAAACCAATACCTTCGTTGTGACGAATGGTGAGATTGGTTTTTCTTTGAAGGAGCTGAGCGCTATTACCGGATTGCCCATCCTCGGCAAACTCTATGAGGAGTTTATGCCGATTGACAGCGTCCTCGAGGGGCAGTCTGAGGAGTTCAGGCTTCTATACTTTCAGCTCGTCGCCTTCTATGATTTTTTGAAGGAGAAGGGGGGTTCGAAAGTTAGATCCAGCAGTTGGAAGAGTTTTTGCTCTTCATTCCCCAACTTCTTTGATAGTAGGGAGCCTTCTGATAGCATGACCCAGGAAGCTGGAGCTCAGGATCCAAGTTCAAAGAAGATCTTGGCCATGCAAGAAGAGTTGAGAGATTTCTGTGCAAGCACAAACGCCATATGTCCTGACATTGCACTGAGGAGAGATCTCGCTGTGTACCTCACTTATTGGCTTGGTGAGGCTATTTTTTGCTGGAGGAGATGGAACGCACATCAGGCCGCATTGTATTTTCCCGGCTTGTCAGATGGCGTTTGGAGAGCAGCTTGCTTTGGTGCCTGCTCTTTACTCCTACCTGTGTACCGAACTGCAGGCTGCTGCTTTTCTAGTTCGGCTTGGGCTTCCCATGAATAGGGTATTTTCAGCCCATATCTTTTATTCGTGGTATGTATACCACTGTCCTGGCTTCCATCGGCTGGGTGCTGCTCAGGATGATGATCCTCTGATGATTCGACTGGCTAAGGGCAAAGCCGTGTCCGAATCACTTTTGTTTGCCCGCATGAGGATCCGACGTTTCAGGGACGTCGAGATGGGGCAATCTTCAGTAAAGCTTTCTCCGGAGTTGCGGAAGAAGGCTTTTGATTTTGGTGCCTCCCGAGACTCTACCAGGGCGGGGTCGGGAAGGCATTATTCCTTGACAAATGCAGAGAGAGAGTGGCTTTTCAGCATACGTGTCGGCACGATGGTGTACCGCAGACATCTTTTCGTCGATATCCAGCCGTATGTACCTTCTCGCTTTGCCTTGCAACTTGGCTTTTCTCAAGGCGTTGTTGGAGCGCCTTCAAGTATGGTGAAGCGCTTTGGAGGCTTACAGGACGGGAGAAATGCATGGGCTTTTTATAGTGCTGAAGACACTACTGCCATGATTTCTTATCCTGTGTTGCTGACTTCCCGGACTGCCGGCTTTGCGAAGTGGTTCGCGGAGAGCTTCTCGGCATATCGGGGACTTTCCAGGAAGGAGCTTGATGTGAAGCTGGCATCTGGAAAGGGCCTTGGAAAGTCGGATGGCATCCGGCGAGAGGAAGTTTGGGCCTTCCTTTCTGGAGAGAAGCACAAGATAGGCTTTCTCGGTGACCAGGGCGTCATCGGTTCTGAAGCTGTTCGAGAAATACCTGACGAGGCTTTGGAGCAGCTAGAACAGGAGGAAGCCGAACTTGGCGCTTGGATGCAAGCGGCGCAGAGGCAAGCTTCCGTGGAGTCTACTGGCAAGAGCAGACCATCCAGTGATGAGTCAAGTGGGAAACCTGACTCTGACAGCGGGGTAGGTTCTTCTAAGAAGCGAGCCCGCAGAAGTAAGAGGAGGAGGAGTCATCATCGCAGCCAGGGGCAGCATGAGGATTCTCCTAACTTGGAAGTTCCTCTTACTATCAATGAGGATGTGCCAGTGGATGCTGACGAGCCTCCAGAGAAGAGAAGCCGAGAAGAAGAGACCGTCGGTGAAGGTATGATTCTTCCTTTTTCTCTTTCCATTTCTTTTCATGGGATTTTTCCATGTTATGATTTGCTTCTTGTTCTTCTGCTTTTCTTCTCTTTTTTTTTTAGCAGAGGAAGACTTGGTGATGCCTGAGGTTCCAACCGATGAGGTGGTGATGGATCCTGTTGAGGCACCTGAAGAAGAACCGAGGGACTCTGGAGTAAATCCAAAATCTCCAATTGGTACGACTTCTTTTGCTCTTCTTTTTTTTTTTTTTTTGTTTGTGACTTGGCTTGCTAACACATTTTTTGTTGCCAGCTGACTTGCCACAGGGTTCTGATGACTTTGAACCATCGATGGACGCAAATGTTGATGATGCTTTCGATGAGTTCATGGAGGAAGAAAGTGTCCCGCCAGTCGTCGAAGAAGGTATTTTGTAGTTATAACTCTGATAATGATTTTCAAACAGGGTCATATTCATACCTTTTTGTGTTTCCTTTGCAGGTTTTGAAGTGGCAGAGGAGGATCCGTCGCTTCCAGAGCAAGAGATGCCAGAGGTTGATCCAGAGGTGGAGATTCCTGGGACCAGCTCTGACAATATTGAGGAGATTCCTCGCGCTGAGATTCCTTCCCGAGCAGGAGCAGCTTCAGCTGGAAAGAGTTCTTTTGTTACTCTTTCAACAGATGATGACATGAGTAGCCGACCAACGGAGTTGGGCGAATCCTCAGCTGGGCCATCTCTTCTTTTTGCGAAGAAGGTGGTGGTGCGAGTTGTGCGCTCTTGGATTGAGACTCTCCTTTCTGGGCACTTGGAAGTCGGATTTGGCATGATCCAGCATGTGCAGGAGATTCTCAGTGATGCTGAAGAGGCTGGTCTGGATGTCACAGGTGCCAGGGCGATCGTTGATAGGATCATTGCACTGGGTGACAAGTGGTTTGAGACCGTGAGTTTGGCTGATGACCAGTTCTTCAAGGAGATGTTCCATCATCGAGCTGACACATGACCTTAACATCCTTGATAGGGAGGTCGATGAGGCCAGGAAACGTCTTGAGCTTCTGCAGGCACAAGTCGCTGCCAAATGGACTGCCATAATAGAAGCTCGCGACAGGGAGAGTGTCCTGATTCACCAGGTTGCAGATGCCGAACGGGTTCTCAAAAGGAAGTCTGATGAGGATAAACAATGGCAAGCTGCTCGAGGTAAGCTTCCTGGTGTGAGAGAAGGGGTACAGCCCACTCCAGCATCTCATGGCAAGTTCCTGAAGAAGCGTGCCTTGGAATCCTTGACAGCTGAGGCTAAAAGTCTGCTTGGGGAGTTGAACTCTTGGCTGGAGACCATCTTTGATTGAGCTCCTGTATACAGAAACCATCCTTCTTTCTTTTTTTTTTTTGGTACCACTTGTATATTTTTTTTTTTGGTACTTATTCTTTTGCAGTGCTTGTGAACACTCTCTTTTTTTTTGGTACCACATGTATTTTTTTGGTACTCTTTTTTTGTAGTGCTTGTGAACACTTTTTTTTTTGTTATCCTACGCTCACTTGAATCTTTTTGTGATAAAAGTAATTGCTAAATGGGATTTGATCAAAAGGTTGTCATTTTGTGAAAATCTTTTGTCAAATGATTGTTTTGGCATGAAAGCCAGGTTTTTTGTTTGTGGCATGGAAGCCAATTTTGGCATGAGAGCCAGCTTTTCTTGTGGCATTGATAGCCGAGTTTTTTTTTTTTGTTTGTGGCATCTATAGCCAATTTTGGTGGCATTGATAGCCGGTTTGTTTTGTGGCATCTATAGCCGGTTTTTGGTGGCATTGATAGCCTGTTTGTTTTGGGGCATTGATAGCCGGTTGTTTGGTGGCATGATAGCCGGTTTGTTTTGGTGGCATTGATAGCCGTTTTTTGAAATCCAAGTTTTTTTTGTTGGTTGGCATTGATAGCCAGTTTTGTTTTGGTGGCATTGATAGCCGGTTTGTGGCATTTATAGCCGGTTTGTGGCATTTATAGCCTGTTTTGATGGCATTTATAGCCGGTTTGGTTTTCAAAAATGCAAGTATCGACTAAAGTCGCCTCCCTGCTGAATGTTCTTGCAAGTATCGATGGAATGTCGCATCCTTGCTCATTCGGTTGCGAGTATCGATGGAATGTCGCATCCTCGCGGATTTGGGTGCAAGTATCGATGGAATGTCGCATCCTTGCTTTTCAAAAATTTTGGTTTTGCGGGTACTGACTTGATGTCGTTTCCCCACTATTTTTGAAATTTGTGGTTTTCTCGAACCTTTGGGTTATGGATATCAACTGAAATGTTGCGTCTCCACAGTTTTTTTAGGTTTTTTCGAACCTTTGAAATTTGGGTTGTGGATATCAACTGAAATGTTGCATCTCCACAGTTTTTTAGGTTTTTTCGAACCTTTGAAATTTGGGTTGTGGATATCAACTGAAATGTTGCGTCTCCACAGTTTTGGATTTTGCAAGTATCGACGAAATGTCGTTTCCCTGCGATTTTGGAAGTGTCGAACGTGGTTCGCTTGCTTCC
The DNA here is from genome assembly GCA_012931725.1 of Litsea cubeba. NCBI lineage: Eukaryota > Viridiplantae > Streptophyta > Magnoliopsida > Laurales > Lauraceae > Litsea > Litsea cubeba. The sequence continues at coordinate 53,048,042 of CM022948.1, forward strand.
GATTTGTGCGAGTATCGACTAAGCGTCGCTTCCTCGCGGTTTTTTGAAAAACCATTTTTTTTTTTGTTTAAAGACACGAGGGTCATAAATTTTGACCTAAAACCATTTGGGCAGTAAAAGGCAGGGTGGACTAGGATGGAAATCCCTGAATCCGGATTTTGTTTCAAACCATGAATTTTGGGTTCAAGGGTTGGAAATTTTGGTCAAGTTAGGGAAAGGTTCCTAAACTTGGATATATATATATTTTTTTTTGAACAATGAAACGATGAAAGTAAACATTGTTTTAGATTTCTAGAAATTTCAATTTTTGACATGAAAATTCTGAAAAAGGGTGGGTTTAGCGAGCGTGTACCTGGAAACCGGTTTTGGCCGTACAGGCATTGCTCTTACCCAGTTGGGTAAGTCTTCAAGGGTAGTACCGCTTTAAGAACTTGCCATTGATGGGCAGCATACATCTGTCACCTTCCATGTTTAGGAGTGCGTATGCGCCATTGGAGAAAACTTTGTCGATGACGTAGGGTCCCTCCCATTTTGGCTCGAATTTGCCTTTGGACTTGTGAGCGAAGACCATTGGTCTTTTTACCGCAAGAACCAAGTCATTCTTTTTGTAGGCGCGTTGCCTGACCTTTTTATCGAAAGATCCTGCCATACGTGCTTGGTAAAGTTCAATGCTTTGTTGAGCTTCGAGCCGTCTCTCATCGAGATTGTCCAGCTCATGGAGTCGCAATTTGACGTTGCTTTCTTGAGTCATGTCATTTTGCAAGGATACCCTCAAGGAAGGAATTTGTACTTCCAAGGGCACGACAGCTTCGCATCCATAGACCAAGGAGAATGGTGTGCTATGTGTTGGTCCTCGAACGGTGGTTCGATAGGCCCACAAAGCTTCAGACATTTTGTCGCTCCAGTCTCTTTTGTGATTAGAGACCATTTTTTTGAGGATTTTGCAGAGTGTCTTGTTGAAAGCTTCTGCTAACCCGTTTGCTGCCGGATTGTATGGAGTCGAAGGACAGCTTTGGATTTTGTATTTGTCGCAGAACCTGTAGAATCGATGATCCCGGAACTGTGGCCCGTTATCATGGACGAATCTTTTGGGTATACCGAAACGACAAATGATGTTGGTGCGTAGGAACTGAAGGACTGATGAGGTCTTCATTTCGTTAAACGCAAATGCTTCTGACCACTTGGAGAAATAATCCGTAGCGGCGAAGATGAAGCGATGACCTTTGCTTGAAGGGGGAGAAATAGGACCTATGATGTCCATACCCCAGGCTTCGAAAGGCCATGAGATCGCTGTAGGATGCAGCCATTCTGGAGGCATGTGAATGTAATCTCCATGAACTTGGCATTGTTGGCAGCGCTTAGCAAATTGCATTGCATCAGCTACCATGGTAGGCCAGTAATATCCTAACCTTTTTATCTGATCATAGAGCTTAGGTCCAGCCTGATGAGCTCCACAAAGACCAGCATGAACTTCTTTGAGTGTTTCTTCAGCCTCTTGTTGTGATAAGCAGCGTAGAAGTACTCCGTTGAAGGATTTCCTGTAAAGGATTTTTGAAGGAATATCCAAATGGAAGCTTGGGGTTCGCCTTTGGATGCTTACCCGTTCTTTTGGATCTTCAGGTAGGATTCCGAACATAATGTAATCAATGAACGGATCCCTCCAGTCGCCAATTGAAGTTTGAAGGATTGAAATCCGACTTCCGACCACTTGGTGGCATTCAGCAACTGCTTGGTGTGTGTTAAGAGGAGGAAGGATTCTTCTTTCGCACACTGTGACTTGCATGTTTTCCCCTTCCTGGATTGCCATGGATGCGGCAAGTCCGGCTAGGGCATCTGCACGTATGTTTTCACCTCTACGAATGTGGGTGATGTGACAGATGTCAAACTTTTGCAGAAGTGATTGTGCCTTGTTGTAGTAGGGCAGCAAATCTGGCTTCCTGACTTCAAATTTCTGATTCATCTGGTTGACGATCAGTTGAGAGTCTCCAAAGACTTCCAGCATAGTGATACCGGATTCGATGGCGAGTTCCAATCCTAAGATCAGAGCTTGATATTCAGCTGCATTGTTTGTGCATGGTTCCAGTAGCGAGAAAGCGTGTGGAATCATGTATTTGTCGGGGCTAACAAAGAGGATGCCAACTCCCGAGATCAGCTGTCTTTTTTCATTTGTCCTGGTTGCACCGTCAAAGTACATGTCCCAGGAGGCACTTTGTGAGAAAGTCTCCACATTGTAGACTGGTTCGTCTGGGAGATCATCTCTGAGTGGAGAATCTTTAGGCAATGGATGCTCTGCGAGGAAGTCTGCTAGAGCTTGCCCTTTGATTGCTTTTTGTGGTACATACCTAATATCAAATTGTGACAGAAGGATGGACCATTTTGCCAGTCGAGCATTGAGAGAACCTGCCTTTGTGACAAGGACCTTCAAGAGGTTGACCCTCGAGACCAGGTAGACTGTGTTGGAAAGCAAGTAGTGACGCAGCTTTTTGTACGGCGAACATCACTGCAAGACATTCTTTTTCGACTGGAGAGTAGCGATGCTCTGCACCTACTAGCATGCGGCTGAGGTAATATAGAGCAGCTTCTTTTCTTTGATCATTTTCTTGCGCAAGCAGAGCTCCCAGAGAGTGATCAAGGGCTCTTGTGTACAAGATGAATGGTTTTCCAGTGGTAGGAGCAGCTAACACTGGAGGTTTTGTCAGGTATGACTTGATGTCTTGGAAAGCAGCTTCACAGTCAGCATCCCAGACAAAGTTTACACCTTTTTTCATCAACCGGGAGAATGGACGGCATTTCCCCGAAAGATTGGAGATGAACCGTCTGATGTAGGCTAATCTCCCTTGAAGCCCTTTGAGTTCTCTCAAGGTTCTTGGAGAGGGCATTTCTAGAATGGCTTTGACTTTTATGGGGTCAAGCTCTATTCCAGCTTTCCGAACTAAGAATCCGAGGAACTTACCCGACGAGACGCCGAAGAAGCATTTCAATGGATTCATTCGCAGTTTGTGTTTGCGAAGCCGGAGGAAGACTTCTCGAAGGTTTTCGAGATGATCTTCTTTTCTTTTGCTTTTGACGGCGAGGTCATCAACGTAACATTCAACCGTCTTGTGCTGCATATCTTGGAATATTTTCATCATAGCCCTCTGATATGTGGCACCAGCATTCTTCAAACCGAATGGCATGACAGTGTAGCAATACACGCCAAATGGGGTTCGAAAGGATGTATGTTTTTCATCCTCAGGATGCATCTTTATCTGATTGTAGCCAGAGAAGCCATCCATGAATGTCATTCGCTCGAATCCACAGGTATTATCAATCATTACCTCTGGTATGGGGAGCGGAAATTCATCTTTTGGGCATGCGCCATTCAGGTCTCTATAGTCAATACAGACCCTGATCTGCCCATTTTTCTTTGTCACGGGGACAATGTTGGCCAACCATTCAGGATGTTGTTCCTCACGGATGAAGCCGACGCTTTTGAGTTTTTGAACTTCTTGTTCAATTTTATCCATCACATCTGGACGGAATCTTCTTTGGCCTTGCTTGACAGGCTTGATGTCTTCTTGAAGATTGAGTTTGTGAACTGCTATTTTGGGGTCTAAGCCTGGCATTTCAGCATAAGACCATGCAAAGCAATCAACGAACTCACGAAGAAAAGCGATATACTCGGGTAACTCATCATCCTTTATATTCTTGCTTATGAATACAGGACGTGGGTTATCTGGTGTTCCCAAGTCTATCTTTTGAACAGGATCTTCTGTTGGAAGGTTCGAAGGTGGTTCCTCCACAATATTTTCGGAGGCTTCCAGCTCAACGAAACCTTCTGGGGTTTCAAGGGCATTTCCAGACCAAGGTTTTGTTCCTTTCCACGGGTCTTCTTGATCGGTAATTTTCCCAAGGCTTGCTATGAGATGATCCCAATCGCCTGTTGAAACCGAGTCAAAGTAGGCTACTTCTTTTGGAGATGAGGGTTCTTCTGAGTCAGAAGTCCACACGTCTGTTCCATCGGACAACTCCTCTTCATTTTCGGAGAAATCGTACCAATTGGATGAGCTTCCTGGATCTTTGTCAGGTGACTCATCAAAGAGATATCCAGGGAGATCGATGTCTTCATGGACTTGAGATGTTGAGGCTTGGTCAGCATATTGACTTTTAAGCCTTTGTGTCAACTGTCTCAAGGGAGTGTCAGGATCATACCCTAACCCGTGTGAAGACTTTTCTATATAGCCGTAGAGTCTCCAATCTTCCAGCTGGCTTTTGGTCAAGACGGGCCCCAATGGCGTGAGAATACCGCGTCCTTCTCCCAAACCGACTGGGTTTTGAGCGTCATAGCCCATTTTCTTCATAATAGCTTGTGCCACAGAACTGTATAAGGATAGTTGAGGCGTACCTTTATTTTGGAAAGGTTCAAGCATGGAGTTTGATGAAGAAGCATCCGATCTATGAAAGAAGATCGGTTTTTCCTTTGCTGAAGTTGCTGGAACAACGAAGGAAGCTGACGTAGGATCTTCTATGTCAGAAGTTGTCTCCATTGGAGTAAGAGCAGGCTGAACTTGCTGAGTGTCAGCTTGGCTTGACGATGTGTCGTCTTCTGGCTCTGAATCCGAGTCCGTGTCTTGCATGATAGACACGAAAGAGACAACAAATTTGCCCCCAGGCTTTTGTTTTGCCTTCTTCACTTTAGTTGTGATGACCAAAGGCTTTGAAGATTTGAGGGAGATGATGAAGGGAGTTTGCATGCTCTCTTCAGATTTACCGGATGGTTTGTTTTCTTCCGGTGATTGTTGAGGAGCTTTGCCTTTATCTTTCTGGAGATTTTCGGCAAAGGATGCTGTATGCTTCTCCTCTTCTTCTTTTTCACCTTCATACATCTGTGAGTCTGCGAAGTGGATTTCTTTACCTTTGAAGGGTTTTCTATCCGCAAAGACTCGATGTATCATGCCGTCGTCGCCAACAAACTTGATGCATTGATGTAGAGTTGAAGGGACAACACCATTCTCATGGATCCAAGGGCGTCCGAGAAGGATGTTGTAGCATGAAGGGGTCTTTATTGCATACACTGTGACCTCAGAGATAAGATCACCGATCTGCAATTTGAACCTGATTTTGCCGATAGGCCTTTGAGTACTCCCATCGTATCCAAAGATAGATACAGATGTGTGGCTCAGTTTGCTGGGTGGGATGCCCAACTCTTCGAGAGCCGATGTGGAGATAAGGTTGAGTGCAGAACCTGGGTCGATCTGAACTCTATGCATAGGCATTTCCTTGATATACCCTGTGAAGTACAGGGGTCGGTTATGCCTGGTTTCGCCAAGTAGGAGGTCATCCTTTGTGAAGGCGATGGTTGCACTGGCTGCTTTTTTAACCGAGAGGCATTCAATGCATGATCCCTCAGTTTTCTTCTTTTCTCCCTTTGAGGAGGCTTCTGAGTTTTTGACCCGGTAATCCATTTCAATTTGGAGGACTTGCGGGGCATGTTTGTCGACATCCTCATTCAGTTTTTGTAATTCTGAGATGAGATTATCACGAGTGTGCGGAGACATTCGCAACAAATCTAGGATGTGCAGACGTGCAGGTATGTGCTTGAAGTGTTCAATCAAGTCATACTTGAAAGCCTCCTTAGGGCCTGCATGTTCATCATTGTTGCCACTAGGGGCGCTTACAACATCTTTTCCCGAAGGATTTACATATGTAAAGGAAGATTGGTTGTAATTTTTGTGGTAGTCCCGGCCAGAGCGGGTGCCTCTACCAACTTCGAGAGCTTCTTGAGAAGGGTCTTCGTTTGGAAGATTGTCTTCAGGATCAAGAGGCTGTCGTTTTTCATTTGCTGAGGATGCATCAGCAGCAGAGTTACCATCCTCAGTGATTGTGTTGCATGGAGCATTTTCCGGGAACAAGTCCTGAACAGCATCCAGCAATCTTTCTTCTTCGTTGACTAATTCATCGTCCCAAGCATCAATAGCTGGGAATTCTTCAGTCAGGAAGGGTGTGAACTTTGAAGTCACAGTCTCAGGAGAAGAAACCTGAGAGGGTGTCATCTCAGTGAAAGTCACGTGAGACGAGGTGGCTCCAGAAGATACATTGCTAGGCGTCGCCGGAGTGTAAGTGCTCTCATCAGACGATGCTTCGGAAGAGCTATAATCCCGAATTATCACATTACAGGAAGCTCTGACGGGAGACGTTGCCTGATCGGAGTCAGACTCATCCTCGGATGTGAGAGGATCGTCTATCCAGCAATTTTCTCCATTTTCAGGAGTTAAGGGAGGATGTACCTGATGGTCTTCAGGGACTTCAGGCTCTGGATTGCGAGGAGGCTCGTTGACGCGTTCTTGCTCTTGTTCTAGAGCGAGTCGCTGCAAGATCCTTGCATATTCTTCAAGATCAGGCATGGGAGCCGGATCTTCTTCTTCATCATCTCTTTGTGGCTCAACATTGTTGATTTCCACTGGAGTGATGAGAGGTGCTGGGTCAGCAGCATTTTCTTGTACAGCCTCTTGGTCTTCTTCATCATCAGACCAGGATCCTTGTGGCTGTAGGGGGTTATACCAGATTACTGGCATAAGATGAGACTCAGGAACCCATTCTTCATCGGAGAGATATTCTCCTGTTTCAAGGGACTCCTCCCACTCATCTGTGTAGTTGGATTCGAATCCATCATCGGTGTCGCTGGATTCGTATCCATCAATGGAGAATCCAACTACCGAATTGCAAGAGTATGATGTCTCCTGCATGGCTTCTCTGAATTGAGGTGGCATGAAATCACTGAGAGTGAATTTCCTTACCCCCTTTGAAGTCTCTGGAAGGGATGTTTTTGTTACCTCCAGTGAAGCGGTAGAGGAAGCCTCTGCCTTTTCTTTGACCTCTAGTTTTGGCTGGGTCTTCTCTTGCCGTTTGAGCTTGAGGAGATGTTTCCTAGCCTGCCTTCGCTGTTGAGCTGTAGGCTTTATTTTCACGACCTCCCAATTTTCATCTTCCAGGAGATCGGGATGTACCCATATCGGTTGTCCGTCTGGTGTCGGGTAAGGAACCAGTTCCTCGGACGCTTCGATTGAGTTTATCACCTTGAAGGAAGTAGTGATCTTCTTCTTCGGTGATCTTGATGTTTGTCCACATGTCACCATGTTGACGGAGGCAGACCCATAGTTTTTGTCAAAGGTGATGACTCCGTTTTTCCACATCTCATTTATTTTCTCTCTCACAACGAAGCATTGATTGAGAGGATGCGAGATCATCTGGTGGTATGGACAGTACCGAGGATCGTTGGTTTTGCCAACATCACCCGGTCTTTTTGGTTCAGGCAAGGTGAGCTTGCCGTTTGCCACAAGAGCCCCGAAGATTTCATCAACATCTTCATCAAACGGGTATTTCTTCTCTACTCGTTCTTTGAAGGCATCAGAGAGTTCAGGTCTCTTACCAGCAGCTTTGTTTTCAGCTTTCTTTGGTGGCTGAGGAGCTGGCTTGGTCTGCACATTGAGGACCTCTTTCTTCTTTGGTTTAGAGGTTGCAATGGCGGTTGGCTCTTTCTTGATGATTTCTGACTGTTGAGGTCTTTAATCACCGTTTCAGCTTCCATGGAAGCTTCTAGGAGTTCTCCCAGGTTTTTTGATTTGTTGCCGATGATCATGGAGCGGATTCTGGCTCTCATGTTGTTTCGGCAGATGTCGACTAGCGACGCTTGTGGCAATACATCAGAGCATTTGTATGCCATTGCTTTCCACTTGTGAATGAAGTCATATGTTGACTCATTCTCCCCCTGTTTTAGGCTGCACAGCTGAGCCATAGTAGCGGGATGATCCTCACCTTTGAAGTGAGTGAGGAAGCGTGTCTCTAGCATGGCCCAGTTTTGGATTGAGTCCTCCGGCAGAGTGGAGTACCAATCGAAGGCCGTACCTTTTAGGGTACTTGCAAAGAGGCGGATCTTGAGTGCATCTTGATCCGCGATAGCTCCCGTCAGGATCTTGAAGTGGATGACGTGCTGTCTGGCTGATCCTTTCCCCGTATATGTTTGGAGAGTAGGATGCTTGAATTTGGTGGGGAACGGGACCGAGTCCATCCATAAGGGATATGGTGGCTTGATCCCATGCTCTTTGAGTATATCCTCTTCTTTTGCTTTGGCGAGGATACCGTCTACGTCCTTTTTGGTAAGGGCGCGTGACTCATTTTCTTCTCTATTTACCTCGTCGTCTTGATGATTCGGAGGAGGTTCATTGTTCGCCTGATTTTGGAAGGCGAGGAGAAGGTTTTCCATCAGAGTTTCAATCCTCTGCTGGCCCTGTTCCAACTGCTGGATGCGGGTGATCGCATCTTCTGGAGGTGGATTGCGGGGTGGTGGCTCAGAATTTGTAGCCAAGACATTCATCCTTCGTGATTCGAACGAAGAAACTGTCCTGGTGACTGAGCTGGGGCTCATTCTTTTTGAAGAGGAGCTTGAGGAAGGATCACTCTGCTGTCCTTTGCTTGAAGGAGCAGGGGATTCTTCTGAATGTCTTCTTGTCCTTGAGACGCTGCGGGTCATTGGACGTCGGACATGGATTTTTGTTGCTGATTTTTGGCGCCTTCTGGTTTTTCCAACCATATGGACGGCAGCAACTTGGTTGGGTCTTTCTTTTTCGACCCATTTGGGAGAGACTTGAAGTGTGGGAGGCTGGGTCCTTTGCTTCTGTAGTCTCTTTTGTCGGTACGACGCGCGGCGGCGTATACGACGAGCAATTTGAGCTTCGGTCAGCTCTGACTGGGCTTTGACAATGAAGGATGTGCTCCCTCGGGCGCAGCAGCCGAGTCTGTCTTCTTTGTAGCTGGGCAAGGACAGGATGCGAACCCTATCCTTCGCCTGTTGCAGCGAAGCTTTGAATTTGTGAAGTTCGGCCCCTGTAGAAATGAAGGGTCGAACTGCAGATTTGTAGGCCTTAGCAGATGCTTGTGGAGGCCTTGTGATGCATGACTTGATTTTGGGCTTGTAGGAACAAGCCGGCTCATGCTGGGATGACTTGGAAGTCAGGTTGGAGATGGGTCTCTCCTCTTTCATGTAAGCAAGAGGATAGAACTGGTTCTCCTTGAGTGGGGCCAGGAATGCTGGCTTAGTGGATGTCCTGGGACCTTCTTTGTTTTGGTGAAGGTCTTGGGGACCAAGTCTTGGGGTAGACCTGGTTGTTTGCAGGTTGAGGCTTCGTGGGGCTGCCACGGGCTTCAGGCCTTCTTGTACTCGCCTTTGGTGTCACGGTAGTGACACGTTGAGAGGCGAGTTTCTGCTTCTTGGAGGGAGCAGCTTGTTCCTCAGGAAGTGGGAATGGTCCCAGCGTCCCGAAGACGATAGTCCGGGGAGTCGAGGTCGACCCGGAGTTCACAGAGTTGCCGAGGGAGTTGACACTTCGGCAGCTGATGGGGCGCTTGTAGGTGCGCGTGGTTTGCTTCTGTTGAAGCATGAGTTGGTGCTTGCTTTCGTCGAAAGTAATGGTTAGTGAAGCTGCCATTGTTAGTTTTTTCGAAAATTTCTGAAACAAGACCACATCCATTAGTAATCACAAGAATATAATGATCATAAATGGGAAGTTCTATGGTTTCGTCTTTTCAAATTGCTCGAGGTAGATGACCCAAGCAATATGAGGAAGACAAAATGCCATAGAAGGTACAATTGTTCTGATCGCAGGTATGGTAAGCCCAGAATGGGCATCCCAGTGACTGCTAGAAGCAATTGTGAACTTAAATTCGACTTATCGAGAAGCAGAGCTTGCTCGAGGTAAGAAGAATATAAAGTTGGAGTTACAAATGTGCCGGTCGCAATACAGTAGACCCTGAAAGGGCGTACTAGTACCGCTAGACACAAATGTTTTGAGACCGCATCTATGAGATGAGATTCTCTGTTTTGAAAGGTCAAGATTGGATTCATCAAAGAGAGCAGATGGTATTCCAATCTGAACACGGGCTCAGCGATTTCCGCGAGCGCCAGTGCTCAGAAAGAAATGAACCATGATTTCTCGGATCTGAATCTAAAAATGACGAGTTTTCTTTTGAAAGGCCAATATCGGGTTCATCAAAGAGAGCAAAAGGCACTCCAATCTGAACACGGGCTCAGCGATTTCCGCGAGCGCCAGTGCTCAGAAAGAAGAAGACCAAGATTTCTCCAATCTAAACCCAAAATGACGGAAGTTTTTTTTTTTTTTTTTTTTTTTTTTTGAAGATTTTTTTTTTAAAAAAAAATCTTTTTTTTTATTTTTTTATTTATTTTTTATTTTTTTTTTAAGATTTTTTTTTTGAAAATTTTTTTTTATTTTTTATTTTTTATTTTAAAATTTTTATATTTTTTTTTTATTTTTTTTTATTTAAAAGACGAGAGAGTACACATAGGCCTCCTAACCCGGTCTTATGAAATCTTGATTGATAGAATTGCCCCCAGGTAAGGGTAGGATTACTTAATGAACCCGTTTGGAGGACCCTTGCCTAGAACAGTCAAGCTGTCTCCACACTCTGGACAAGGCTTTTCTTTGAATCAACCATGATCAAAGAACACAGTTGGTTTAACCTTAGTGGTCTATGTCTTTTTTTTTTATATATTTTTTTTTATTTTATTTTTATGAATTCATCGAAGAGAAACCATGGCCCAAAACCTTAGTCGAACAGGCTCAACATTTCTGCAAGCGCGATGAACGATAGGAACAGATCAAGGTTTCTCAATTTTGAATCCAAATTGAGAAATCTAAAATTTTTTTTTTATATATATATATATATTTTTTTTATTTTGATGAACTCATCGAAGAGAAACCATGGCCCAAAACCTTAGTCGAACAGGCTCAACATTTCTGCAAGCGCGATGAACGATAGGAACGGATCAAGGTTTCTCAATTTTGAATCCAAATTGAGAAATCTAAATTTTTTTTTTTATATATATATATATATATTTTTTTTTTTGATTTTTAATGAACTCATCGAAGAGAAACCATGGCCCAAAACCTTAGTCGAACAGGCTCAACATTTCTGCAAGCGCGATGAACGATAGGAACGGATCAAGGTTTCTCAATTTTGAATCCAAAAATGAAAATCTGATTTTTTTGTTTTTTTTTTTAAATTTTTTTTTTTTGAAAAGAGAAAGAATGGAAATAAATTCAAAGAATTAGAAATTTCCAAACAAAAAATCTCATCTCATTTTTTTTTGCAGAATTCAACATAGGCCACCAATTATAAAGTAGCCAAGGAATCGAGAAAAGAAATATAAGCATAGAGCAAAATATATGATATGCAAATATTTCATTTCTAGCATCGTGTTCTCAAATAAACGAGTCCCACCGGGTGATGCCAGCTTGATGGACCGCGCTCCTGCTCGGTTCCTACCGAGGTCGGCGGACGTGGGAGTCCGTCGGGTCCGACCCTTTCGTAACCGGGGGGCAAGGGCGTGCATCAACATTTCTTTTTTTGTGGGTGTGCCAGATTTTCTATTTTACTTGGAATTGCAAGTGGTGATCCGGAGATCAACCTTCGCAAGTAAAAAGGAAATCAACTTCTTTCAAGTTTTCCATTGCACATATATTTAAGAAAAGAGACATTTTTCTTGATTTGCCGTGAAAGGCGATTTTTTTGGCATTTATAGCCGATTTTGGCGTTTATAGCCGATTTTTGGCGTTTATAGCCGATTTTGGCGTTTATAGCCGATTTACAATCCTTATCAACAATGAAAGACAAGAATTGTGATTTTTGTCTCTTTTGTAAAAAATACAAACTACAATGAAAAGCAAGAAAAGGAGGATCTAACTTCTCAGGAGATTGTGGAGGACTCGTTTAGATTGACGGTCGCAAGCCATATGTGGGCTTCGCCATCATCCATGCAGATGAGAACAGAGGATGCTATTTGATTCGCTTGGCTTGGCTATAACCTCGGGTTTTTAGAAGACAAAGACCAAAGGAAGGTCCTATGTCCAATAAAAAACCGAGTAGACGGGCTGAAAAGCCATATCTAAGCCATTGGAGGCAGGAGGAGAAGGCAAGGACCTTGGGGGGGGGTACCCCCCAAGGGACTTTTGTCACCTTGTTGCGGTGGCCGGTGTAGAACTTCCGCAGAGTTTTCTCTCTTTTTCTTTTCTCTGGATTTCTGACTGCTGTCTGATGTTTGTTGTGTGTTTTTCCGATCTGGATTCCTTTGGAGTGCTCTCCTATTTATAGGCTCTTGGTAGCCATTTAGGAGAGCTTATGGGCTTTTAATGTCATTAAGCCACATAATGGGAGGAGTTACAAAATTGAATTGTTTATTTTGTAACTCCTTTTTCTTGGCTTCTGATTGGCCGGAGGAGATTGAGGGCATTTAATCGCCTTTAATCGCCATGATGGGAGGAGTTTCATGGGTTAAATGCCATGAATCTCTTGACTTGTAACTCCCAAATGCTTGCTTCTGATTGGGCCGTCCAAAGAAATGGATTAATGACTGTAATAAAGCTAGTCAATTAATCGCATTAAGTGGTCGCCGAGCAGCTGAAGAGTCGCGGGCCGTGCCACGTCTTTTGGAATTCTTCTGTCGATGATCATCGATGGATCTTCATGTAGATCGACATCAGATGACCATGTAATTTCAGGTGTTTGTTGCCAACAGCGGGTCGGTGCCATCTGTCCTGTCGATTTCTCGATCGGTCGGGTGGAAAGCACACTTTTTTTGGTTGACCGGGTGGCGATCAATACTGTCTTTGATACTCTTGATGATTTACCCGTGTTTTGGACGGATGTCAGAGGACTTGGTGTCTCAAAAGCATGAATTTTGGAAAGTACCAGAGGCTGGGCTCCTCGAATCGCGAAAAAAACGGCGAAAACCGGGGTTTCCGGGGCTTTCCCGGCGACCCCGGGGTCCATGGTCGCCGGCGACCCTGGCCCAGGGTCGCAGGGGTCTGCGACCCTGGGGGGGTTTTCCCCCTTTTTGGTCCCGTTTTGCGTCCGTTTTTGCTCTTTTTTTGATTCTTTTTTCTTCTGTACTTTTCTTTGACATTTTGACCATTTATTGGCCTGATTTCTTTGTAGGAAACCTGATGAGAATCCTTGCATTTTATTTTGCAAAGTTTCCAATTTCCTGAGAAAGCCGAAGACTTTGTCGCGCAGAGCTGCCGATTTTCTGTCAAAAGCTGAAACTGGGTCAAACGATGTCGGAATGACCTGAAATTTGGTGTGAAGCCTGCTGAGCAATAAATAAGACCAACCATAGGCTTTTGTTTGAGTTTTGAAGCCGTTTGGGGTCCTATCACCTGTAGACTTGCTTTTTGTCGCGATGAAGATGTCGCGGTTTGATGTGCGGTCAACCGATGTCCGATTGACTTGAAATTTGACAGGGAACCTATTGGAGTCATTTTAAGATGATCCATAGGTTGTCTTGGAAACCATGGTCCCGGAGAGCTTTACCGCCGAGAGGCTTGATTTGGCTGTTGGAGAAGCGAAGTTAGGCCAAATGATCTTGAAATGGCTTGAAACTTCTTGTGTACTCCTCTTTTGGCTGTCTGGATGAATCTTGCAGTTTTTGTTTGATTCTGACAAGATTTGATTTTTGGAAGCAGCATTGCCTATTTATGGCAGGTTGCGACTTCATGTTGCTCTTTGGATCTTGGAAAGGCAAAGTGACATTTTTGGTGTCAACACCTGCAAACAACCAGGTCTACCCCAAGACTTGGTCCCCAAGACCTTCACCAAAACAGAGAAGGTCCCAGACATCCACTAAGCCAGCATACCTGGCCCCACTCAAGGAGAACCAGTTCTATCCTCTTGCCTACATGAAGAGGAGGACCCATCTCCAACTCGACTTCAAAGTCAACCCAGCATGAGCCGGCTTGTTCCTACAAACCCAAAATCAAGTCATGCATAACCAGGCCTCACACAACGCATCTGCTAAGGCCTACAAACCTGCAGTTCGAACCCTTCATCTCTACAAGGGGCCGAACTCAAAAATTCAAAGCTTCGCTGCAACTGGCGAAGGATAGAGTTCGCATCCCTATCCTTGCCCAGCTACAGAGAAGACAGGCTCGGCTGCTGCGCCCGAGGGAGCACATCCTTCATCGTCAAGCCCAGTCAGAGCTGACCGAAGCTCAAATTGCTCGTCGTATACGCCGCCGCGCGTCGTACCGACAAAAGAGACTACAGAAGCAAAGGACCCAGCCTCCCACACTTCAAGTCTCTCCCAAATGGGTCGAAAAAGAAAGACCCAACCAAGTTGCTGCCGTCCATATGGTTGGAAAAAACCAGAAGGCCGCCAAAAATCAGCAACAAAAATCCATGTCCGACGTCCAATGACCCGCAGCGTCTCCAGGACAGAAGACATTCAGAAGAATCCCCTGCTCCTTCAAGCAAAGGACAGCAGAGTGATCCTTCCTCAAGCTCTTCTTCAAAAAGAATGAGCCCCAGCTCAGTCACCAGGACAGTTTCTTCGTTCGAATCACGAAGGATGAATGTCTTGGCTACAAATTCTGAGCCACCACCCCGCAATCCACCTCCAGAAGATGCGATCACCCGCATCCAGCAGTTGGAACAGGGCCAGCAGAGGATTGAAACTCTGATGGAAAACCTTCTCCTCGCCTCCAAAATCAGGCGAACAATGAACCTCCTCCGAATCATCAAGACGACGAGGTAAATAAAGAAGAAAATGAGTCACGCGCCCTTACCAAAAAGGACGTAGACGGTATCCTCGCCAAAGCAAAAGAAGAGGATATACTCAAAGAGCATGGGATCAAGCCACCATATCCCTTATGGATGGACTCGGTCCCGTTCCCCACCAAATTCAAGCATCCTACTCTCCAAACATATACGGGAAAGGATCAGCCAGACAGCACGTCATCCACTTCAAGATCCTGACGGGAGCTATCGCGGATCAAGATGCACTCAAGATCCGCCTCTTTGCAAGTACCCTAAAAGGTACGGCCTTCGATTGGTACTCCACTCTGCCGGAGGACTCAATCCAAAACTGGGCCATGCTAGAGACACGCTTCCTGACTCACTTCAAAGGTGAGGATCATCCCGCTACTATGGCTCAGCTGTGCAGCCTAAAACAGGGGGAGAATGAATCAACATATGACTTCATTCACAAGTGGAAAGCAATGGCATACAAATGCTCTGATGTATTGCCACAAGCGTCGCTAGTCGACATCTGCCGAAACAACATGAGAGCCAGAATCCGCTCCATGATCATCGGCAACAAATCAAAAAACCTGGGAGAACTCCTAGAAGCTTCCATGGAAGCTGAAACGGTGATTAAAGACCTCAACAGTCAGAAATCATCAAGAAAAGAGCCAACCGCCATTGCAACCTCTAAACCAAAGAAGAAAGAGGTCCTCAATGTGCAGACCAAGTCAGCTCCTCAGCCACCAAAGAAAGCTGAAAACAAAGCTGCTGGTAAGAGACCTGAACTCTCTGACGCCTTCAAAGAACGAGTAGAGAAGAAATACCCGTTTGATGAAGATGTTGATGAAATCTTCGGGGCTCTTGTGGCAAACGGCAAGCTCACCTTGCCTGAACCAAAAAGACCGGGTGATGTTGGCAAAACCAACGATCCTCGGTACTGTCCATACCACCAGATGATCTCGCATCCTCTCAATCAATGCTTCGTTGTGAGAGAGAAAATAAATGAGATGTGGAAAAACGGAGTCATCACCTTTGACAAAAACTATGGGTCTGCCTCCGTCAACATGGTGACATGTGGACAAACATCAAGATCACCGAAGAAGAAGATCACTACTTCCTTCAAGGTGATAAACTCAATCGAAGCGTCCGAGGAACTGGTTCCTTACCCGACACCAGACGGACAACCGATATGGGTACATCCCGATCTCCTGGAAGATGAAAATTGGGAGGTCGTGAAAATAAAGCCTACAGCTCAACAGCGAAGGCAGGCTAGGAAACATCTCCTCAAGCTCAAACGGCAAGAGAAGACCCAGCCAAAACTAGAGGTCAAAGAAAAGGCAGAGGCTTCCTCTACCGCTTCACTGGAGGTAACAAAAACATCCCTTCCAGAGACTTCAAAGGGGGTAAGGAAATTCACTCTCAGTGATTTCATGCCACCTCAATTCAAAGAAGCCATGCAGGAGGCATCATACTCTTGCAATTCGGTAGTTGGATTCTCCATTGATGGATACGAGTCCAGCGACACCGATGATGGATTCGAATCCAACTACACAGATGAGTGGGAGGAAGTCCCTTGAAACAGGAGAATATCTCTCCGATGAAGAATGGGTTCCTGAGTCTCATCTTATGCCAGTAATCTGGTATAACCCCCTACAGCCACAAGGATCCTGGTCTGATGATGAAGAAGACCAAGAAGCTGTACAAGAAAATGCTGCTGACCCAGCACCTCTCATTACTCCAGTGGAAATCAACAATGTTGAGCCACAAAGAGATGATGAAGAAGAAGATCCGGCTCCCATGCCTGATCTTGAAGAATATGCAAGGATCTTGCAGCGACTCGCTCTAGAACAAGAGCAAGAACGCGTCAACGAGCCTCCTCGCAATCCAGAGCCTGAAGTCCCTGAAGACCACCAGGTACATCCTCCCTTAACTCCTGAAAATGGAGAAAATTGCTGGATAGACGATCCTCTCACATCCGAGGATGAGTCTGACTCCGATCAGGCAACGTCTCCCGTCAGAGCTTCCTGTAATGTGATAATTCGGGATTATAGCTCTTCCGAAGCATCGTCTGATGAGAGCACTTACACTCCGGCGACGCCTAGCAATGTATCTTCTGGAGCCACCTCGTCTCACGTGACTTTCACTGAGATGACACCCTCTCAGGTTTCTTCTCCTGAGACTGTGACTTCAAAGTTCACACCCTTCCTGACTGAAGAATTCCCAGCTATTGATGCTTGGGACGATGAATTAGTCAACGAAGAAGAAAGATTGCTGGATGCTGTTCAGGACTTGTTCCCGGAAAATGCTCCATGCAACACAATCACTGAGGATGGTAACTCTGCTGCTGATGCATCCTCAGCAAATGAAAAACGACAGCCTCTTGATCCTGAAGACAATCTTCCAAACGAAGACCCTTCTCAAGAAGCTCTCGAAGTTGGTAGAGGCACCCGCTCTGGCCGGGACTACCACAAAAATTACAACCAATCTTCCTTTACATATGTAAATCCTTCGGGAAAAGATGTTGTAAGCGCCCCTAGTGGCAACAATGATGAACATGCAGGCCCTAAGGAGGCTTTCAAGTATGACTTGATTGAACACTTCAAGCACATACCTGCACGTCTGCACATCCTAGATTTGTTGCGAATGTCTCCGCACACTCGTGATAATCTCATCTCAGAATTACAAAAACTGAATGAGGATGTCGACAAACATGCCCCGCAAGTCCTCCAAATTGAAATGGATTACCGGGTCAAAAACTCAGAAGCCTCCTCAAAGGGAGAAAAGAAGAAAACTGAGGGATCATGCATTGAATGCCTCTCGGTTAAAAAAGCAGCCAGTGCAACCATCGCCTTCACAAAGGACGACCTCCTACTTGGCGAAACCAGGCATAACCGACCCCTGTACTTCACAGGGTATATCAAGGAAATGCCTATGCATAGAGTTCAGATCGACCCAGGTTCTGCACTCAACCTTATCTCCACATCGGCTCTTGAAGAGTTGGGCATCCCACCCAGCAAACTGAGCCACACATCTGTATCTATCTTTGGATACGATGGGAGTACTCAAAGGCCTATCGGCAAAATCAGGTTCAAATTGCAGATCGGTGATCTTATCTCTGAGGTCACAGTGTATGCAATAAAGACCCCTTCATGCTACAACATCCTTCTCGGACGCCCTTGGATCCATGAGAATGGTGTTGTCCCTTCAACTCTACATCAATGCATCAAGTTTGTTGGCGACGACGGCATGATACATCGAGTCTTTGCGGACAGAAAACCCTTCAAAGGTAAAGAAATCCACTTCGCAGACTCACAGATGTATGAAGGTGAAAAAGAAGAAGAGGAGAAGCATACAGCATCCTTTGCCGAAAATCTCCAGAAAGATAAAGGCAAAGCTCCTCAACAATCACCGGAAGAAAACAAACCATCCGGTAAATCTGAAGAGAGCATGCAAACTCCCTTCATCATCTCCCTCAAATCTTCAAAGCCTTTGGTCATCACAACTAAAGTGAAGAAGGCAAAACAAAAGCCTGGGGGCAAATTTGTTGTCTCTTTCGTGTCTATCATGCAAGACACGGACTCGGATTCAGAGCCAGAAGACGACACATCGTCAAGCCAAGCTGACACTCAGCAAGTTCAGCCTGCTCTTACTCCAATGGAGACAACTTCTGACATAGAAGATCCTACGTCAGCTTCCTTCGTTGTTCCAGCAACTTCAGCAAAGGAAAAACCGATCTTCTTCCATAGATCGGATGCTTCTTCATCAAACTCCATGCTTGAACCTTTCCAAAATAAAGGTACGCCTCAACTATCCTTATACAGTTCTGTGGCACAAGCTATTATGAAGAAAATGGGCTATGACGCTCAAAACCCAGTCGGTTTGGGAGAAGGACGCGGTATTCTCACGCCATTGGGGCCCGTCTTGACCAAAAGCCAGCTGGAAGATTGGAGACTCTACGGCTATGTAGAAAAGTCTTCACACGGGTTAGGGTATGATCCTGACACTCCCTTGAGACAGTTGACACAAAGGCTTAAAAGTCAATATACTGACCAAGCCTCAACATCTCAAGTCCATGAAGACATCGATCTCCCTGGATATCTCTTTGATGAGTCACCTGACAAAGATCCAGGAAGCTCATCCAATTGGCACGATTTCTCCGAAAATGAAGAGGAGTTGTCCGATGGCACAGACGTGTGGACTTCTGACCCAGAAGAACCCTCATCTCCAAAAGAAGTAGCCTACTTCGACTCGGTTTCAACAGGCGATTGGGATCATCTCATAGCAAGCCTTGGGAAAATTACCGATCAAGAAGACCCGTGGAAAGGAACAAAACCTTGGTCTGGAAATGCCCTTGAAACCCCAGAAGGTTTCGTTGAGCTGGAAGCCTCCGAAAATATTGTGGAGGAACCACCTTCGAACCTTCCAACAGAAGATCCTGTTCAAAAGATAGACTTGGGAACACCAGATAACCCACGTCCTGTATTCATAAGCAAGAATATAAAGGATGATGAGTTACCCGAGTATATCGCTTTTCTTCGTGAGTTCGTTGATTGCTTTGCATGGTCTTACTGCTGAAATGCCAGGCTTAGACCCCAAAATAGCAGTTCACAAACTCAATCTTCAAGAAGACATCAAGCCTGTCAAGCAAGGCCAAAGAAGATTCCGTCCAGATGTGATGGATAAAATTGAACAAGAAGTTCAAAAACTCAAAAGCGTCGGCTTCATCCGTGAGGAACAACATCCTGAATGGTTGGCCAACATTGTCCCCGTGACAAAGAAAAATGGGCAGATCAGGGTCTGTATTGACTATAGAGACCTGAATGGCGCATGCCCAAAAGATGAATTTCCGCTCCCCATACCAGAGGTAATGATTGATAATACCTGTGGATTCGAGCGAATGACATTCATGGATGGTTTCTCTGGCTACAATCAGATAAAGATGCATCCTGAGGATGAAAAACATACATCCTTTCGAACCCCATTTGGCGTGTATTGCTACACTGTCATGCCATTTGGTCTGAAGAATGCTGGTGCCACATATCAGAGGGCTATGATGAAAATATTCCAAGATATGCAGCACAAGACGGTTGAATGTTACGTTGATGACCTCGCCGTCAAAAGCAAAAGAAAAGAAGATCATCTCGAAAACCTTCGAGAAGTCTTCCTCCGGCTTCGCAAACACAAACTGCGAATGAATCCATTGAAATGCTTCTTCGGCGTCTCGTCGGGTAAGTTCCTCGGATTCTTAGTTCGGAAAGCTGGAATAGAGCTTGACCCCATAAAAGTCAAAGCCATTCTAGAAATGCCCTCTCCAAGAACCTTGAGAGAACTCAAAGGGCTTCAAGGGAGATTGGCCTACATCAGACGGTTCATCTCCAATCTTTCGGGGAAATGCCGTCCATTCTCCCGGTTGATGAAAAAAGGTGTAAACTTTGTCTGGGATGCTGACTGTGAAGCTGCTTTCCAAGACATCAAGTCATACCTGACAAAACCTCCAGTGTTAGCTGCTCCTACCACTGGAAAACCATTCATCTTGTACACAAGAGCCCTTGATCACTCTCTGGGAGCTCTGCTTGCGCAAGAAAATGATCAAAGAAAAGAAGCTGCTCTATATTACCTCAGCCGCATGCTAGTAGGTGCAGAGCATCGCTACTCTCCAGTCGAAAAAGAATGTCTTGCAGTGATGTTCGCCGTACAAAAGCTGCGTCACTACTTGCTTTCCAACACAGTCTACCTGGTCTCGAGGGTCAACCTCTTGAAGGTCCTTGTCACAAAGGCAGGTTCTCTCAATGCTCGACTGGCAAAATGGTCCATCCTTCTGTCACAATTTGATATTAGGTATGTACCACAAAAAGCAATCAAAGGGCAAGCTCTAGCAGACTTCCTCGCAGAGCATCCATTGCCTAAAGATTCTCCACTCAGAGATGATCTCCCAGACGAACCAGTCTACAATGTGGAGACTTTCTCACAAAGTGCCTCCTGGGACATGTACTTTGACGGTGCAACCAGGACAAATGAAAAAAGACAGCTGATCTCGGGAGTTGGCATCCTCTTTGTTAGCCCCGACAAATACATGATTCCACACGCTTTCTCGCTACTGGAACCATGCACAAACAATGCAGCTGAATATCAAGCTCTGATCTTAGGATTGGAACTCGCCATCGAATCCGGTATCACCATGCTGGAAGTCTTTGGAGACTCTCAACTGATCGTCAACCAGATGAATCAGAAATTTGAAGTCAGGAAGCCAGATTTGCTGCCCTACTACAACAAGGCACAATCACTTCTGCAAAAGTTTGACATCTGTCACATCACCCACATTCGTAGAGGTGAAAACATACGTGCAGATGCCCTAGCCGGACTTGCCGCATCCATGGCAATCCAGGAAGGGGAAAACATGCAAATCACAGTGTGCGAAAGAAGAATCCTTCCTCCTCTTAACACACACCAAGCAGTTGCTGAATGCCACCAAGTGGTCGGAAGTCGGATTTCAATCCTTCAAACTTCAATTGGCGACTGGAGGGATCCGTTCATTGATTACATTATGTTCGGAATCCTACCTGAAGATCCAAAAGAACGGGTAAGCATCCAAAGGCGAACCCCAAGCTTCCATTTGGATATTCCTTCAAAAATCCTTTACAGGAAATCCTTCAACGGAGTACTTCTACGCTGCTTGTCACAACAAGAGGCTGAAGAAACACTCAAAGAAGTTCATGCTGGTCTTTGTGGAGCTCATCAGGCTGGACCTAAGCTCTATGATCAGATAAAAAGGTTAGGATATTACTGGCCTACCATGGTAGCTGACGCAATGCAATTTGCTTAAGCGCTGCCAACAATGCCAAGTTCATGGAGATTACATTCACATGCCTCCAGAATGGCTGCATCCTACAGCGATCTCATGGCCTTTCGAAGCCTGGGGTATGGACATCATAGGTCCTATTTCTCCCCCTTCAAGCAAAGGTCATCGCTTCATCTTCGCCGCTACGGATTATTTCTCCAAGTGGTCAGAAGCATTTGCGTTTAACGAAATGAAGACCTCATCAGTCCTTCAGTTCCTACGCACCAACATCATTTGTCGTTTCGGCATACCCAAAAGATTCGTCCATGATAACGGACCACAGTTCCGGGATCATCGATTCTACAGGTTCTGCGACAAATACAAAATCCAAAGCTGTCCTTCGACTCCATACAATCCGGCAGCAAACGGGTTAGCAGAAGCTTTCAACAAGACACTCTGCAAAATCCTCAAAAAAATGGTCTCTAATCACAAAAGAGACTGGAGCGACAAAATGTCTGAAGCTTTGTGGGCCTATCGAACCACCGTTCGAGGACCAACCCATAGCACACCATTCTCCTTGGTCTATGGATGCGAAGCTGTCGTGCCCTTGGAAGTACAAATTCCTTCCTTGAGGGTATCCTTGCAAAATGACATGACTCAAGAAAGCAATGTCAAATTGCGACTCCATGAGCTGGACAATCTCGATGAGAGACGGCTCGAAGCTCAACAA
The DNA here is from genome assembly GCA_012931725.1 of Litsea cubeba. Lineage (NCBI taxonomy): Eukaryota > Viridiplantae > Streptophyta > Magnoliopsida > Laurales > Lauraceae > Litsea > Litsea cubeba. The sequence goes on from CM022948.1 coordinate 53,070,118, forward strand.
AGCATTGAACTTTACCAAGCACGTATGGCAGGATCTTTCGATAAAAAGGTCAGGCAACGCGCCTACAAAAAGAATGACTTGGTTCTTGCGGTAAAAAGACCAATGGTCTTCGCTCACAAGTCCAAAGGCAAATTTGAGCCGAAATGGGAGGGACCCTACGTCATCGACAAAGTTTTCTCCAATGGCGCATACGCACTCCTAAACATGGAAGGTGACAGATGTATGCTGCCCATCAATGGCAAGTTCTTAAAGCGGTACTACCCTTGAAGACTTACCCAACTGGGTAAGAGCAATGCCTGTATGGCCAAAACCGGTTTCCAGGTACAACGCTCGCTAAACCCACCCTTTTTTAGAATTTTCATATCAAATGTTGAAATTTCTAGAAATCTAAAACAATGCTTACTTTCATCGTTTCATTGTTCAAAAAAAAAATATCCAAGTTTAGGAACCTTTCCCTAACTTGACCAAAATTTTCAACCCCTGAACCCAAAATTCATGGTTTGAAACAAAATCCGGATTCAGGGATTTCCACCCTAGTCCACCCTGCCTTTTTACCGCCAAAATGGTTTTAGGTCAAAATTTATGACCCTCGTGTCTTTAAACAAAAAAAATGGTTTTTTCAAAAAATCGCGAGGAAGCGACGCTTAGTCGATACTCGCACAAATCGGAAGCAAGCGAACCACGTTCGACACTTCCAAAAATCGCAGGGAAGCGACATTTCGTCGATACTTGCAAAATCCAAAACTGTGGAAACGCAACATTCAGTTGATATCCACAACCCAAATTTCAAAGGTTCGAAAAAAAACCTAAAAAACTGTGGAGACGCAACCATTTCAGTTGATATCCATAACCCAAAGGTTCGAGAAAACCACAAATTTCAAAAATCGTGGGGAAACGACATCAAGTCAGTACCCGCAAAACCAAAATTTTTGAAAAGCAAGGATGCGACAGTTCCATCGATACTTGCACCCAAATCGCGAGGATGCGACATTCCATCGATACTCGCAACCGAATGAGCAAGGATGCGACATTCCATCGATACTTGCAAGAACATTCAGCAGGGAGGCGACTTTAGTCGATACTTGCATTTTTTGAAAAATCAAAACAGGCTATAAATGCCACAAACAGGCTATAAATGCCACAAACAGGCTATCAATGCCACAAAACCGGCTATCAATGCCACCAAAACAAAACCGCTATCAATGCCACAAACAAACAAAAAAAAACTTGGATTTCAAAAAAACCGGCTATAGATGCCACACACAAACCGGCTATCAATTCCACCAAAACATATTCGGCTATCAATGCCACCAAACAATTCGGCTATAATGCCACCAAAACTGGCTATAGATGCCACAAAAAAAAAACTCGGCTATCAATGCCACAAGAAAAGCTGGCTCTCATGCCAAATTGGCTTCCATGCCACAAACAAAAAACTGGCTTTCATGCCAAAACAATCACTTGACAAAAGATTTTCACAAAATGACAACCTTTAATCAAATCCCATTTAGCAATTACTTTTATCACAAAAAAGATTCAAGTGAGCGTAGGATACAAAAAAAAGAGCATCCCATTTAGCAATTGCTTTTATCACAAAAAGATTCAAGTGAGCGTAGGGATAACAAAAAAAAAAAGGAAAAGAGTACCAAAAAATACATGTGGTACCAAAAAAAAGAAAGTGTTCACAAGCACTACAAAAAAATAAGTACCAAAAAAAATACAAGTGGTACCAAAAAAAAAAAAGAAAAGAGAGAAGGATGATATACAGGAGCTCAGTCAAAAATGGTCTCCAGCCAAGAGTTCAGCTCCCCAAGCAAACTTTTAGCCTCAGCCGTCAAGGATTCCAAGGCACGCTTCTTCAGGAACCTGCCATGAGATGCTGGAGTGGGCTGTACCCCTTCTCTCACACCAGGAAGCTTACCTCGAGCAGTTTGCCATTGTTCCTCCTCATCAGACTTCCTTTTGAGAACCCGTTCGGCATCTGCAACCTGGTGAATCAGAGCACTCTCCCTGTCACGAGCCTCTACTATGGCAGTCCACTTGGCAGCGACTTGTGCCTGCAAATGCTCAAGACGTTTCCTGGCCTCATCGACCTCCCTGTCAAGGATCTTAAGGTCATGTGTCAGCCTGATGATGGCTATCTCTTCTAAGTTCCTCTTTCGGACTGCCTGCTTCTTGCTTTCTGTAGCCTCATCCAGGTCAGACTTAGCCTTATCAGCAGGGTCCAGGAACATCTCCTTGAAGAACTGGTCATCAGCCAAACTCACGGTCTCAAACCACTTGTCACCCAGTGCAATGATCCTATCAACGATCGCCCTGGCACCTGTGACATCCAGACCAGCCTCTTCAGCATCACTGAGAATCTCCTGCACATGCTGGATCATGCCAAATCCGACTTCCAAGTGCCCAGAAAAGAGAGTCTCAATCCAAGAGCTCACAACTCGCACCACCACCTTCTTCGCAAAAAGAAGAGATGGCCCAGCTGAAGATTCGCCCAACTCCGTTGGTCGGCTGCTCATATCATCATCTGTTGAAAGAGTAACAAAAGAACTCTTTCCAGCTGAAGCTGCTCCTGCTCGGGAAGGAATCTCAGCGCGAGGAATCTCCTCAATATTGTCAGAGCTGGTCCCAGGAATCTCTACCTCTGGATCAACCTCTGGCATCTCTTGCTCTGGAAGCGACGGATCCTCCTCTGCCACTTCAAAACCTGCAAAGGAAACACAAAAAGGTATGAATATGACCCTGTTTGAAAATCATTATCAGAGTTATAACTACAAAATACCTTCTTCGACGACTGGTGGAACACTTTCCTCCTCCATGAACTCATCGAAAGCATCATCAACATTTGCATCCATCGATGGTTCAAAGTCATCAGAACCCTGTGGCAAGTCAGCTGGCAACAAAAAATAATGTGTTAGCAAGCCAATTCACAAACTCAAAAAAAAAGAGCAAAAGAAGTCGTACCAATTGGAGATTCTGGATCTACTCCAGAGTCCCTCGGTTCTTCTTCAGGTGCCTCAACAGGATCCATCACCACCTCATCGGTTGGGACCTCCGGCATCACCAAGTCTTCCTCTGCTAAAAAAAAAGAAGAAGAAAAGCAGAAACAAGAAGCAAATCTTAACATGGAAAAATCCCATGAAAAGAAATGGAAAGAGAAAAAGGAAGAATCATACCTTCACCGACGGTCTCTTCTTCTCGGCTTCTCTTCTCCGGAGGCTCGTCAGCATCCACTGGCACATCCTCATTGATAGTAAGAAGAACTTCCAAGTTAGGAGAGTCCTCATGCTGCCCCTTGCTACTATGATGACTCCTCCTCCTCTTACTCCTGCGGGCTCGCTTCTTAGAGGAACCTGCCCCGCTGTCAGAGTCAGGTTTGCCACTCGATTCATCACTGGATGGTCTGCTCTTGCCAGTAGACTCCACGGAAGCTTGCCTCTGCGCCGCTTGCATCCAAGCGCCAAGTTCGGCTTCCTCCTGTTCTAGCTGCTCCAAAGCCTCGTCAGGTATTTCTCGAACAGCTTCAGAACCGATGACGCCCTGGTCACCGAGAAAGCCTATCTTGTGCTTCTCTCCAGAAAGGAAGGCCCAAACTTCCTCTCGCCGGATGCCATCCGACTTTCCAAGGCCCTTTCCAGATGCCAGCTTCACATCAAGCTCCTTCCTGGAAAGTCCCCGATATGCCGAAAAGCTCTCCGCGAACCACTTCGCAAAGCCGGCAGTCCGGGAAGTCAGCAACACAGGATAAGAAATCATGGCTGTAGTGTCTTCAGCACTATAGAAAGCCCATGCATTTCTCCCGTCCTGTAAGCCTCCAAAGCGCTTCACCATGCTTGAAGGCGCTCCAACAACGCCTTGAGAAAAGCCAAGCTGCAAAGCAAAGCGAGAGGGTACATACGGCTGGATGTCGACGAAAAGATGTCTGCGGTACACCATCGTGCCGACACGTATGCTAAAAAGCCACTCTCTCTCTGCATTTGTCAAGGAATAATGCCTTCCCGACCCCGCCCTGGTAGAGTCTCGGGAGGCACCAAAATCAAAAGCCTTCTTCCGCAACTCCGGAGAAAGCTTTACTGAAGATTGATCCATCTCGACGTCCCTGAACCGTCGGATCCTCATGCGGGCAAACAAAAGTGATTCGGACACGGCTTTGCCCTTAGCCAGTCGAATCATCAGAGGATCATCATCCTGTGCAGCACCCAGCCGATGGAAGCCAGGACAATGGTATACATACCATGAATAAAAGATATGCCCTATTCATGGGAAGCCCAAGCCGAACCAGAAAAGCAGCAGCCTGCAGTTCGGTACACAGGTAGGAGTAAAGAGCTGGCACCAAAGCAAGCTGCTCTCCAAACGCCATCTGACAAGCCGGGAAAATACAATGCGGCCTGATGTGCGTTCCATCTCCTCCAGCAAAAATAGCCTCACCAAGCCAATAAGTGAGGTACACAGCGAGATCTCTCCTCAGTGCAATGTCAGGACATATGGCGTTTGTACTTGCACAGAAATCTCTCAACTCTTCTTGCATGGCCAAGATCTTCTTTGGATCCTGAGCTCCAGCTTCCTGGGTCACGCTATCAGAAGACTCCCTACTATCAAAAAAGTTGGGGAATGAAGAGCAAAAACTCTTCCAACTACTGGATCTAACTTTCGAACCCCCCTTCTCCTTCAAAAAATCATAGAAGGCGACGAGCTGAAAGTATAAAAGCCTGAACTCCTCAGACTGCCCCTCGAGGACGCTGTCAATCGGCATAAACTCCTCATAGAGCTTGCCGAGGATGGGCAATCCAGTAATGGCGCTCAGCTCCTTCAAAGAAAAACCAATCTCACCATTCGTCACAACGAAGGTATTGGTTTGTGGGAGGAATGACTCCAGCATAGCCATGAAGGCCTCGTCGGAAAAGATCACGGTCTCCCTAAAGGCGCGGACCGCATCAAAAATCCCGGCTTCCTTCAAAACGGCACCACCAATCAGCAGGACGCGATCAGTCCACGACTTCCACTCAGAGTCAGCATTGAAACGACCTCGAAGTCGGAAAGGCTTGATCCAATTGCTGCCGTCACCACTGAAAATACCAAGGCCCACCGGTCTCAAATCGACCGACGGATAATCAGAGCCCTGGTAGCCGCTGGATGGCATCAACAGGTCCATGTCAACAGGCGACCTCTCCGTATATCCAGGAGAACCGCCAACAAAAACCCCGGTCTTGATTACATTTGTCCTTCTCACCCAACTTGGAGGATCTTCCCTCTTAGGGCACAGTGGGGGCAAGGCTCAGAATCGAGACGGTGCGATCAAACATCGACCGGGTAGTAACAGTCTTCTTCTCACCATCTGCTGTGAAGGAAAACTGAAAACATCTCCTCTGGTATGTAATGTCATCAGGGACTGCATCACCAAAGAAGAAGGTAGGCTTGGGCAAAACGCTCTGATCTTCCATCACCCATGGACGACTGCTTACCATGATCTTATAGAATTCCTCTCCCTTGAGAGTGATCAGTCGCTGCCTCATCTCATCTCTGTTGAGGGAGTCGCACTCTTCCAGATTTCTCTCAACATACTGGACCTTCTCAAAAGCCTGCTGAACGGCCGGATTAGAAGATCTAGAAGATCGACGAGGTACGCTTGTAGCAGGCTCTTTACCCTTGTTCGCTCTGGAGGAACCACCTGAAAAGGATGGAAAAGAAAAAGATCAAACATCAAAATGACAGAATCTCGCTAAAAAAATCTGGCGAAATTTTGACATGATGACGGGGCAATTCCGAAGAAAAGGAACTATCCCGAAAGAAATAGAAAGCTTGAAGATGGGCTCAACATCGCTGCGAGCTCCGAAACTCCAAACTTTCGAAACCTAAAAGTCTCCGCAAAATCAGGAAGGGCTCAACATCACTGCGAGCTCCAAGTTCCCGAATTTGCAAAAACTTTCAGGTATGCTATCACATCATGCTACAAATTTAATTTACAAATTGAATGCATGCATGAACATCTTGGTTTGCAAAAAAAATGCATTATCATGATGAGCAAAAAAAAAAAGAGAGAAAAAGAAACTTTCTCTAAAAAAAAAAAAAAAAAAAAAAAAAAAAAGGAGGCAAACACGTGAGGAAAAAAAAAGAGAAGAAAAGAAAAAGAAAGAAACAACAAAAAAGAGAAAGAACTTTTTTTTCCTACAATGAAGTTTTCTTGAAAAAAAGGAGAACTTACTTGAAGCCATTGATGGAGAAGAAGAAGAAAACTCTTGAAGATCTTGAAGAAGAAGAACTTTTGGTCTTGAAGCCCTCTTGAGATTATTGCAAAAGAAAGTAATCAGAGCAAGAGATCCAACCTTCTCCTTGCTTTTATAGAGGAGAGCAAACCAAAGAAGGAAAGAAGAAAGAGGTAAGTGTTACTAATTAGTAACCTTACCAAAAGAAAGAAATTAGAAAGATTCTTTCCCAAAAGAAAGATATCTTGAAAGGATTCTCTCCCAAAAAGAAATCAATGAGAGATTTTCTCCTAAAAGATATAATCTATGACGGATTCTTTCCCAAAAGAAAGATATCTTGAGATATTCTATCCCAAAATAAAGGGATCATGAGAGATTCTCTCCAAGTAAAGATATTCTTCGATATTCTCTATCCAAATGAGATATTTTTGGATATTCTTTACAAAAATGACACCATATGAGATCTAAGCCATTTCAAAAGCTTAAGGTCCCATGGGTTAGCCCATATGAGCCAGGTTTGACCACCTAGGCACACACACACAAAAAAAAAAAAAAAAAAAAAAGAAAATTTTGGGCTTTTAGTCAAAGAGAAATCCCTCTTACCAAGAGCATACAAAAATGGTTCCATGCCTCTTTTGAGTTGATTGGACCATACAAAAGAAAATTCCAAGCCCCATGAGCTTCCAAAAATCAAACCATCCAGCCTCATCTACCAAATTGAGCCAAATTCTTGAAATTGACATTCCACAAAAATCAAACCAAATCCTGGTCCCCTAACTTGCCACATACAGCCTGTTAGGTCATAAGACCAAAAACCAAAAACCAAAACCTGATCCCCTAACTTGCCACATACAGCCTGTTAGGTCACAAGATCAAAACCAAAATTGATCCCCCAACATTCCACATACAGCTTGTTGGGTCACACGATCAAAACCAAACCCGACCCCCTAACCTGCCACATATAGCCTGTTAGGTCACAAGGTCAAAACCCAAATCCACATCCCTGATGTCATCTTCAAAACTTTGCCTCGAGATGGTACGTGATCCCTTTCACTACCATAAAATTCCCCTGGAAGCTCAAAAGGCTACAAATACCAAAAAGAAAGACTGCTCAAAGACTCTTGGTCAAGTCACAGGCTCTCCTTCAAAAATCTCTTCGAGGCACATCGACTACAAAAGTTAAGCAACTCGCCGCTGTACCTCGAGGGGGCATTTGTTGACACCAAAAATGTCACTTTGCCTTTTCAAGATCCAAAGAGCTACATGAAGTCGCAACCTGCCATAAATAGGCAATGCTGCTTCCAAAAATCAAATCTTGTCAGAATCAAACAAAAACTGCAAGATTCTTCCAGACAGCCAAAAGAGGAGTACACAAGAAGTTTCGGGCCATTTCAAAATCATTTGGCCTAACTTCGCTTCTCCGACAGCCAAATCAGGCCTCTCGGCGGCAAAGCTCTCCGGGACCATGGTTTCCAAGACAGAGCCTATGGATCATCTTAAAATGACTCTAATAGGTTCCCTGTCAAATTTCAAGTCAATCGGACATCGGTTGACCGCACATCAAACCGCGACATCTTCATCGCGACAAAAAGCAAGTCCACAGGTGATAGGACCCCAAACGGCTTCAAAACTCAAACAAAAGCCTATGGTTGGTCTTATTTATTGTTCAGGAGGCTTCACACCAAATTTCAGGTCATTCCGACATCGTTTGGCCCAGTTTCAGCTTCTGACGGAAAATCGGCAGCTCTGCGCGACAAAGTCTTCGGCTTTCTCAGGAAATTGGAAACTTTGCAAAATAAAATGCAAGGATTCTCATCAGGTTTCCTACAAAGAAATCAGGCCAATAAATGGTGAAAATGTCAAAGAAAAGTACAGAAGAAAAAAGAATCGAAAAACAGCAAAAACGGACGCAAAACGGGACACGAAAGGGGGAAAACCCCCCCAGGGTCGCAGCCCCCTGCGACCCTGGGCCAGGGTCGCCGGCGACCTTGGACCCCGGGGTCGCCGGGAAAGCCCCGGAAACCCCGGTTTTCGCCGTTTTTTTTGCGATTCGAGGTGCCCAGCCTCTGGTACTTTCCAAAATTCATGCTTTTGAGACACCAAGTCCCCTGACGTCCGTCCAAAACACGGGTAAATCATCAAAAGTATCGAAGACAGTATTGATCGCCACCCGGTCAACCAAAAAAGTGTGCTTTCTACCCGACCGATCGAGAAATCGATAGGACAGATGGCACCGACCCGCTGTTGGCAACAAACACCTGAAATTACATGGTCATCTGATGTCGATCTACATGAAGATCCATCGATGATCATCAACAGAAGAATCTCAAAAGACGTGGCACGGCCCGCGACTCTTCAGCTGCTCGGCGACCACTTAATGCGATTAATTGACTAGCTTTATTACAGTCATTAATCCATTTCTTTGGACGGCCCAATCAGAAGCAAGCATTCGGGAGTTACAAGTCAAGAGATTCATGGCATTTAACCCATGAAACTCCTCCCATCATGGCGATTAAAGGCGATTAAATGCCCTCAATCTCCTCCGGCCAATCAGAAGCCAAGAAAAAAGAGTTACAAAATAAACAATTCAATTTTGTAACTCCTCCCATTATGCGGCTTAATGACAATAAAAGCCCATAAACCCACCTAAAAGGCTACCTAAAAGCCTATAAATAGGAGGGCTCTCCAAGAAGAAACAGACACAGAAAATCAGAAACATCAGAGAAAAAAGCACAAGCACACAGACAGAAATCCAGAGAAAGGAAAAAGAGAGAAAACTCTGCGGAAGTTCTACACCGGCCACCGCAACAAGGTGACAAAAGTCCCTTGGGGGGTACCCCCCCCAAGGTCCTTGCCTTCTCCTCCTGCCTCCAATGGCTTAGATATGGCTTTTCAGCCCGTCTACTCGGCTTTTTATTGGACATAGGACCTTCCTTTGGTCTTTGTCCTCTAAAAACCCGAGGTTATAGCCAAGCCAAGCAAATCAATAGCATCCTCTGTTCTCATCTGCATGGATGATGGCGAAGCCCACATATGGCTTGCGACCGTCAATCTAAACGAGTCCCCCACAATCTCCTGAGAAGTTAGATCCTCCTTTTCTTGCTTTTCATTGTAGTTTGTATTTTTTTAAAAGAGACAAAAATCACAATTCTTGTCTTTCATTATTGATAAGGATTGTAAATCGGCTATAAACGCCAAAATTGGCTATAAACGCCAAAAATCGGCTATAAACGCCAAAATCGGCTATAAATGCCAAAGAAATCGCCTTTCACGGCAAACCAAGAAAAATGTCTCTTTTCTTAAATATATGTGCAATGGAAAACTTGAAAGAAGTTGATTTCCTTTTTACTTGCGAAGGTTGATCTCCGGATCACCACTTGCAATTCCAAGTAAAAATAGAAAATCTGGCACACCCACAAAAAAAAAAAGAAATGTTGATGCACGCCCTTGCCCCCCGGTTACGAAAGGGTCGGACCCGACGGACTCCCACGTCCGCCGACCTCGGTAGAACCAAGCAGGAGCGCGGTCCATCAGGAGGCTCGGTCTTCGTGCAAGAAGCCGAATCTTCCCCGAGCTCGTACCTCGTCTTTTTCTTGCTCGATTAATTAGTTCACCCTGGCCATTAATGCTTTCATCGTGATTGTAGACACCTCATTTGGCCCCCTATGATAGCCTTAAATACTTGTCATATATAACGGTGCCCCCATTTCACCCATAATTGAATGATTAATGGCATAATTCAGATTAATTAATGACAATGAAGAAGCTTGTTGATAGTTAGGCTTAGTTCAACGACTTCTAGAAACTTGTGAGAGGAAAGCCAAATCGCGTCGAGATCTCGAGTCCAACTCACGTTTCATGCAAGGAGTGGACCACTACACTAATTCTACATATTCCAGACCACTTAAGACATGCTTAGGCCAATTCTTACGAAGATTACACTTAGCTTGCCTAAATGCCACCCGATTATCCTAAGTTAGGAAACCACATCCATTGATCCAAAAGGTCCCCTTTTTTCCAGATCCTAATCATTAGGACAGTTAGACCCTTGGATTCTTCACTTTGAGAGCTTTCCGACAGTATGTAGAACGTCCAAATCCGATAAGCGGATCAAAAGTTATGAGTTTTCGAAGTTTGCCTTAGAAAGGGTGATGAAAATCCATCTAGGCACCACCCAAGTGGCGCCCACACTCTCCACTGCATCTAGACGCCCCAAGTTGGGCCCCCTGTAGACCACCTAAGCACCCCATGTGTGGCGCCCACCCTCCAAAATCACTAGTTAGGCCTAAAACAGACTGAAACCACTCAACGTAGGGACCAAACTCTAAAAATGAATTGACTCCGTCTGGGCACCATCCAGGTGGCGCCCACACTTTATTCCATCTAGACGCCCCATGGTGGGCGCCCACACTCTTCAGTCCACCATGGCACCACATGTGTGGCGCCCACCCTTCTATTCCATAAATTTAATTTAGGGTAGCCCGCGACCACTCTAAACAAAGACCCACACTTCATTCCATCTAGGCACCACCCTTGTGGCGCCCACACTCCCCAATCCACATAGGCACCCTGTGGTGGGCGCCTACCATGTCCAATCCACCTGGACACCACCCTTGTGGCGCCTAGTCAATTAAATGCCAGTGTAGGTCCCCCAGCTGAAGATCTATCCATTTTATCCCTACTTCAGATCGGACCAAATTTTGAGAATGATCCGAACCACGTAGACTCCACCTCATGGGCGCCTACCATGAACCAGTCCATATAGGCACCAGCCCTGTGGCGTCCACCCTATGTAGTCACCTGGGCACCACCCCATGGGCGCCCAGCCTATTTTCCAAACCCTAATTTATCCTAAAACACTTAGGCCACCTTGGGATGCATGGAACCTTCTGGAAACATGAACTAATGAAGCCCTAGCCCTCCTAAACTCGTCCCAAACCTCTATTTAAGGATCTTTTAACTTCATTTACAAGGGAGCTTCCCTAAAAAGAGAGAAAAGTATAGATAAGCAAAAGGAGAAATGTAGCCACTATATATTAGATAGAGAGCTTCATATCTAGAGAAGAAGAACGGGAAATAGAGGAGGAGACTTCCATATCTTCAACTAGAGCTATGGTTCTTGGCGAAAGCTTGGTTCTACGAACTTGAAAAGTGTGATTCAAACCGGTATTCCTAGATCTCTCTCTTCTTTTATTGCATTTTATCATCATCTTTGTTTAGAAACATGCTTAGGATCATTTAAGCATCATAGATCTATATTAGTTTTTGATAAAAATGGTATCAGCATCTCATCACATTAATAACATGCTTAGATTCATACTAGTGGTGTAGATCTGCATTGATTTCGTACTTCTAATTGGTTAACTATGTTAGATCTTGCATTTTTAGCATCATCATCATCATTTAGACCGAGGAGATTGCAAAAGGCCATCAACAAAAAGGCTGGACACCACCCTCTAGGTGCCTACCCTCCTGAGACATGGTTTGGGTTTTAGATATCCACTCTTCGTATCATTTTCTCATAGATTTGTTGATTGCATCATTAGTGGTTCGCATTAGGACATTCGCATCAGTTGCCGAATATCGAAAATTGTGCTGAAAAATCCTAAGACTCTTGTGCATTCGCTGTGTTTTGTTGGAAATCCTGACTGAACAGGGTGGGCTACCACAAAGTGGACTGTTCCACTTTCGTGCACAATTTCTGATTTTTCGCATTTAGTTCATTTAGAAATTGCATGAGAGTGATATGTTTGCTTGTTTGATATGTTCTGAACTTCGAATCATCATTTCTATCCCACATCATATCATTTGAATCATAAAGTCATAAAAAAAAAACCCCAAAAAAAAATCATAAAACATAAAACTATTTCTTCTCTTTCCTTACTCTTTAGTAAATTAGAGGAGAAACCAAAAACAAATTAAAAAATACAAAGAAAACCCAAAAATAGTAGGTAGATAGTCTAAGGTTTCAAATCTCATGCCTAAGTAGGATAAATCCTAAGATTAGCTAAAATGTCATAATTAATTAACTTAAGAATTGCCAAATCATTAAGAACTCTAAAACAAACAATCTAATTAATTTGGACTAAAATTGGATTAAGGAATCACTAAGATTGATTAGGGAATCCAAACTATTAGGATAGGCTTCTCCTCCTTTGAGCCTAGCTTGCTTATTCATTAAAAGTCCCTAATTGAGGATTAAACATAATTAATTAAGATTTTAGTCCCACGCCAATTAATACAGTAAACTCCTTTAATTCAAAAGACCTCAAGACCTTAATTAAATCGGATTAAAAATAACTAAGAACTAAAAAAAAAAAAAAAAAACCTAAAGCACATCCATCTGGGCGCCACCCCTTGGGTTCCCATTCTGCCAAATCTACCTGGGCACCACTCCCTGGGAGCCCAGCCTACTCATTCCCTAAGAAGCTCCACCTAAAATTTGATCTAATTAATTATGACTTTAACCAACCGTAATTAACACTCTGAAATACTTTTGACTTAAAAGACCTGAAATCTTATTCAATTTGAATTTGAATTCATCTAAAAAATACAAAACCAACAAACCCTAAAAAACATCTATCTGGGCGCCACCTCCTGGGTGCCCTGCCTGCCAAGTCCATCTGGGCACCACCCTCTGGGCGCCCATCCTATTCTGTCACTAAGACACCCCAATTGAAACAAAACTCGAATCAACACATAATAAAACTTTGTTAACTTAACAGACTTGAAACCTTAATCAATCTAAACTTGAATTAATCTAAAACGAACACACAACACAAAACCAAGATAGACATCCACCTAGGCACCACTCCCCGGGCGCCCAGCCTTCCAATCCACCCGGCCACCACTCCCTGGGCGCCCAGGCTTCCAATCCACCTGGGCACTACCCCCCCTGGCGCCCATCCTATCCTTTCACTAAAAAATTCCTAATTAAAACTTCCAATTAAACCAACCTGAATTAACACGTCAAAACACTTTTAGACCTAAGAAACCTAAGACCCTAATCAATTCAGTCTCGAATTAACATAAGGAACATCGAACCAACTCAAACCACAACGCAGTCACCTGGGCACCACTCCCTGGGCGCCTAGCCTGTCCATCCACCTAGGCACCACCCCCTAGGCGCCTAGCCTGTAAATCTGCTTAGGCACCATTCCTTGGGCGCCTACCCTACTCATTTCTTGGAAACCATCAATTAAGAATCTAACCTAGTTAATTGAAACCTAATTCTTTCCCAACCAAATACGAAGAGACACCCTTTTTCAAAATACATCAACTTCCATAAAATCCAACTTCGAATCAACCTATAAACACAAAACCAACATCGACCTCAAGACAGTCACCTGGGCAATACTCCTTGGGTGCCTAGCCTATCAATCCACTTAGGCACCATCCCTTGGGCGCCTACCCTGCCCATTCCTTAGGAAACCATTAAACCCAATTAATTGAAACCTAATTCATCCCCAACTGAACACAAATAAACACTTTCCATCAAATACACAATCCTTAAATCAACTCAAGCTTCAGTTGACCAAAGAATCACAAAATCGACCAAACCCTAAAACACATCCATTTGGGCGCCACCCCTTGGGTGCCCATCCTACCAAATTCACCTGGGCACCACACCCTGGGCGCCCAGCCTGCTTTTTTTAGGAAAGCCCCAATTCACAACTTAACTTAATTAATTAACGCTCAAACCAATCCCAATCAACATAACAAAACACTTTTAACCTTAAAACACTGAAACCTTAATCGATTCGGACTTAATACCCAAAACCCTTTGGAACCAACCAAACCACAAGGCAGAGTCACCTAGGCACCACTCCTTGGGCGCCACCCCCTGGGTGCCCATACTGCCAGATTCATCTAGGCACCACCCTCGGGCACCTACCTACATTTTAACCCCACCCAACCAACTCAACTAAAAACCAATAATTTAATACCTTACAACTTAAACTAATTAAGACCAGAACCTAAATCAATCCCCGGACCCAAAGACCAATAATTAAATTCTCATGTCCAAAGTTAGCTCTCATTACAAGTTGAAATCTTTTAGTTCGATCGCATATTTTGTTATCTTATGGCTGGTCCATTTTTCTTTTATATAGTTATGCAAATTGACATATTTAGTTTTTGGAACTTTGCAGGAAAGATACATGGTTGATTTGGTTTGCTATACTGATGAGATTGTAAGTGTGCTACTTCATCAGCACAGAGGAGGGGGAAAACCTATACTATTACTCAATGCGCATGAAGCACAGATCAATAATTTCTGTTGTGGACTTGTATTTATTTCCTTGAAGAAACCCATTATCTGTTCTGCTTGGTTGCATTCTGATTAATGAATTCTCTATTTCTTTGTACTTTCATCTAAAATTGTTATATTCATGAAGTTCTCCTAAATAAAAAGGAGGGAAAAATATAAGCTTATAGTGTCAAGTGTAAATTGATTTTCACTTTACCCCCCTTTAAAATAGCACCCCACTTCTCAATTCTAGTAGTTGCATTTCATGGTTTTTTTTTTTCGTCAATAAAATTTTATTTTTTTGATGTTTTTCACTTTTTTACTTTGCATGTCAGAATAGTTCAATACTTTGCATGTTCATTGAGAGGTTGAATATGTTGATTCTGATTCAAAAGATGAATGTTGATTTTTTTTTATTGTAAATGTGAAGGCCTCATTTTTCATAGGTCTGTCAGCATATTCTCTTCATCCAGGTTTTTGGTTATTATGTTCTCTTGTTTGTTGTATCCAAGATTTCATTGTAGATGCTGGTAAATGAAGTTAAAAATGAACAGACCAAGTATATATACAATAACAGCAGGTTGCTTTAACATTATAACAGAGTTAGTCGACTAAGATGTGAACTTTAAGGCTAAAAATTAACTTTAGGAGTTTAATTTATATATCTTGATGAATGTATGATTTTATTTAAATGTTTGAAAGAGTTCTGATGGTGTTAATACATGCGCTTTACGAAGGGGGTCCGGGGTTTTCCCCCGGCGGGGGTCGAGCTAAAGAGTATTAGCGACCGCCAGGGGACTTTTAGCGACAGCTACTGGCGGCCGCTAAAAGTCATTTTTCTAGTAATGGGCCATGATGTCATAGGATCCAAGTAGTTGAAATGGGATCTATATAGCTTTTCAATTTTTAACATTTAGATCCCATCATGATATTATGGGTTTTTAAACTTCATGATATCATGGGAACGAGGGCAAAAAAGTTTAAAAAAAAAAGTGTACCGACCCTGGTGACATTTACAGAAATTTAGTCATGAAGACATTTACAGAAATTTAGTCATGAAGACATTTACAGAAATTTGGAGATTGAATGTCTAAGGGGCATTGAAATGTCAAATCCCCTAAAAAAACTTAAAAAAAAAAACCTTTCAAAAAATATTCTCAAGGAGCATGAAACACAAAAGGTTAATGTGTCTCATTTCACACAGCCACCAAGAGATCAAAAGGTAGGCACATGGTTAAAAAAAGATTTATATAAATGGTTTGATTCTCATCCTCTGGTCACCTCATCTCACCACCAATCTGTGCCCATGCCTTCTTCGTAGCCACTATCACTTTCATGATCACCATCCATCTCACACTCTCAGCAAATCCCATCCATGACTCCGCCAACTCAAAAATGGAGAATAGTAATACTTCCTCTTTTTTTATTTACAATGAGTGTGTACAGATATTTATACATCAATGGGTCAAATCCCAGATCCTACAATCAAGCTACATGTCCTTCATCAATGGGTCAATTCCCAGATCCTACAATCAAGCTACCTACAATCAAGCTACATATCATTTACTATAGGAAAGAATCAAGAGATCCGGACATATCGTAACACTCCCCCTCAAGTTGGTGCATAGATGTCACACATGCCCAACTTGCCCAAAAACTTCGAGAACACTTGATTTGAAACTGCTTTGGTGAGAATATCAGCCAACTGATCTTCTGATCGAATCTTAGGCATCTCTACAATCTTATCATCCAACTTCTCCTTAATGAAGAATCTGTCTATCTCCACATGCTTCGTTCGATCATGTTGAACCGGATTATGAGCAATATCACATGCTGCTTTATTGTCACAGTATAAGCAAATCGGTTGCCTAGGCGAACAACCCAAATCTCTAAGGAGATGTCTCAGCCACAACGCCTCACAGACCGCAAGTGCCATACCTCGAAATTCAGCCTCTGCACTTGATCGTGCAACAACATCTTGTTTCTTGCTTCTCCATGTAACAAGATTACCTCCAACAAAGGTGAAATAACCTGAAGTAGAACGCCTGTCATCAACTGCTCCAGCCCAATCGGCATCAGTATATGCATCCACACTTTGATAATCTTCATTTTTAGTGAATAAAATTCCTTTTCCAGGAGCAGATTTCAGATATCTCAAAATGTGCATAACTGCATTCATATGTTGCTCGCCAGGATTATGCATAAACTGGCTAACAATACTCAAGGCATAGGCAAGGTCTGGTCTCGTGTGGGCTAAGTACATTAATCTTCCTACGAGTCTCTGGTATCTCCCCTTATCAACCGGTACTTGATTAGACTCAACACATAACTTCAGTCCTTCTTCTACTGGTGTATCAGCAGGTTGACATGCTGACATACCAGTTTCCTGTAACAAGTCTAAGGCATATTTCCTTTGAGACAGACAAATCCCTTTATTAGATCGAGACACTTCAATCCCAAGGAAATATTTCAAAGGGCCGAGGTCTTTCATTTCGAATTCTCTAGATAAGTAACTCTGTAGAGCCCTCCTTTCTTCGGGATCATTTCCTGTAACCACCATATCATCCACATATACAATAAGTGCAGTGATCTAACCCTGCTGTTTCTTCAAGAATAAAGTGTGATCTGAATTGGTCTGATGATAACCAAAGGCTTTCATAGACTTAGTGTACCTTCCGAACCATGCTCTCGGAGACTGTTTCAACCCATATAGTGCCTTCTTTAGCCTGCACACCTTCTGACTATGCGTTTTTATTATCATGCATCCTGGTGGGAGTTCCATCTAAACTTCTTCAGATAGCTCGCCATGTAAAAAAGCGTTCATCACATCAAATTGTTGTAATGGCCAATCTAAGTTCACAGCAAGAGACAGCAAGACTCGTACTGTGTTGATTTTAGCTACAGGTGCAAATGTTTCTATATAATCGATCCCATAGGTTTGGGTGTACCCTTTTGCTACCAGTCTCGCCTTGAAGCGTTCAATTTCACCATCTGCTTTGTACTTCACAGTATAAACCCAGCGACATCCAACTGGTTTCTTTCCTGGTGGCTGGTCAACAAGTTCCCATGTTTTATTCTCCTGTAAGGATTTCATCTCCTCATTCATAGCGAACTTCCACCTTAGGTCAACTAAGGCTTCCTGTACATTGTTAGGAATAGATACAGTAGATAATTGATTCACAAATGACTGATTTGATTCTGACAAATGATGGTTAGACACATAATGACTCATGGGGTATTTGACTTTACTAGAAAATTCAGGTTCATATGTGGGTTTAGGGATACCTCTGGTGTGACACTGTGGTAGTTGTCTTCTAGATGGTTCAGGAACATTCTCAGCAAGCGATTGGTTTGGTGTGAGGGACTTGGACAGAGGTGGAGCCATAACTTCAGTTTCTGGATGTTTATCACTACTTGTATACAATTCAGCCACTTCTTGATTACCAGGTTTAGAGGCTTCTCTATTTTTAGAGATGTCCAAGTTACCCATATCAACTTCACCCACTCCTTGGTTGACGGGTTCATAAAGTTGCCCTTCTTCCGGGATATGAACGACTACATCTTCAGAGATGTCTTCATCGTAGTTTAGAGTCTGAATCTCCTTCTGGTATTCCCCCTGAAGTTCAGACTCAGAGGAAAAATACATCGAGTCTTCATGAAAAATGACATCCAAAGTAAGAAACATTGGTTGGGTTGGAGGATGATAGCATCGGAACCCCTTTTGATAAGTAGCATAGCCGAGAAAGACACATCGCAGTGCGCGAGGAGACAACTTGTTACGTTGATGCTTATGGAGGTGTACAAATGCTACACAACCAAAGACGTGAGGAGGTAAATCTTGGACTGTTGGGGCAACAACTGCTTCAGCGAGAGCCTGAGATGGTGTGTGGAAATCAATAGTGCTGGAGGGAACCCGGTTGATCAAAAAAGCTGCAGAGTTAAGTGCTTCGCCCCAATAGGATAATGGCATATGGGCTGCTATCAATGAAGCACGGACAACCTCCAATAAGTGACGATTTTTTCTCTCGGCTACCCCATTCTGCTGAGGTGTGTTAGAACAAGTAGTTTGATGAACAATTCCGTGTGCTTCTAGATAGTGCTGAAGTTCAGAACTCAAATATTCACCTCCATTGTCACTACGGAGAACCTGAACTGGTGCATTGTACTGAGTGTGAATCATGCTATAAAATTTTTGAAATAACAAGTTCACTTCACCTTTAGACTTCATCAAGTACACCCAAGTCATCCTGGTACAATCATCAATAAAAGTAACAAACCAACGTGATCCACCAAAGGTAGTGACTTTGGACGGGCCCCAAACATCAGAATGTATGATCATAAAAGGAACTGGACTTTTATTCAAAGTTAATGGGAATGAAACACGATGGCTTTTTGCCAGTTCACAAACTTCACAGCAGAAACTAGAAACATCAATTTTTGCAAATAAACTAGGAAATAATTTCTTCAGGTAACCAAAGGAAGCATGCCCCAGACGTCGATGCCATAACCAGATTTCAGATTTCTGCTTTTCCCCCTCAGAACCATCCACCATTAAAGCTTGACGCAGTTTTTTTGAACTCTTTGACACCAAGTCCAAGTAGTACAGCTTCCCTCGCCTAATACCACAACCAATCGTTTGCCTCGTTCGAATGTCCTTAAACACACAACAATCAAGCCAAAAAATTACAACACAAAGTAAGGCAGTGGTGATTTTGGAAACTGATAACAAATTATAATTTAAAGATGGAACGACTAAAACCGAATCTAAGTTCAAAGTATCAGTGACAGTTAAGGACTTTTCTCCAATAACTGAGGCCGAAGAGCCATTGGCAGTGGAAACAGATTTTTGTGAGGATGGTTTAAGGAGTGAGACCTGTTTAGAATCAAATGTCATATGATCCGTAGCACCGGAATCAATTATCCATGCACTATTAGAAACAAGTGTATAAATATTTAAAATCTTACCACCATTACTTGTCATTGCTGCTATAGCCGAGGTCTGTCCAGCAACACCATTCGTCGTCTTCTTGGAATTTCTCTTTCGTGAATCGCGGCTATGATCCCACCATTCTGGATATCCCACAAGTTCAAAACAGTGACTCTTGGTATGACCAGTTTGATTGCAATGAGTGCATTTGTAGGATGACTTATTGGATGATTTATTGGTACCATTAGTGTCCTTAGGCTGGTTTTGAGAAGACCAGTTTTGATTAGACCGGTTTTGAGTCACCATGGCGGAAGCTTCAGTCTTTTCTGGTTCTTCAATCATTGTTGCACGTCGAACAGATTCACGGCGGACCAATGCATAACATACTTCTAATTCGGGAATAGGGTCCTTTCTCAAGATTTCACCACGGACTTGTTCGAATTCAGCATCTAATCCAGCAAGAAAAATATGCACCCTCTGTCGTTGAACTGATTTTCTGTAAGATTCAACATCGTTCTCACTCTCCATAATCACCTTATCACGATGATCCAATTCACCAAAGATTTCAGTCAATTCTCCATAATACTCATATAGTGTTCTACCATTCTATTTGGCAGAGAAAGCTCTCTGATTCAAGACAAACACCTCCAATTCATCAGCTCCATCATAAGAGGCTTTAGAAAGAGCTTTCCAAATATCTCGAGCGGTGGGTAAGCGAATATATCGCTTCATAATTTCTGGGGACATAGACATCAACAGCCATCACTTGACCTTTTGATTGTCTGCATACCATTTCTCATACTTATCATCCTTCTCAGACGGAGCCTGAGAATTACCACGGATGAAGGAGAGTTTCTCCTTCTCAACAATATGCATCTCCATGATTTGAGACCACAAATCATAGTTTGTTTCATCGAGTACAATCCCTACCTTGAACGACAAACCTTCGGATTGAATAATAATGGGAGCAGATTTAGTCTCCGATGTTTCCGATTCTGATTTGGCCATAGTTCAAAGAAGTGTGTATAAAGAATTCAAGTGTATAAACTTACCAACTTGATCAGCATGAAAATCTGGTGAGGTTGAGGGGGTTCTGCTGTAAAATCTTTAAAATCTTGATGTTAAAGATGACAGCTGCCCGGTTATCGACTGGCCAGCCAGAGTTTCTATCATTAATGGCATTGCCAGAGGCATTTACACGACAACAAGCCGAACAAACCTGCTCTGGTTCATCAAAACATATCAGCAGAGAAGGTCCTCATCAACCAACATTTTAGCCCTTTGCTTTCTGATTCCGGTCTCCACAATCTCTTGGCTGATGACGCCTTCTTCTCAACACTCAAGGACAGTGCCGGGAAGGGCTATCTGGCCCCTGAATACACCACAGTTGGCCATTTCACAGAGGAGAATGATATCTATGGAGAGAAATCTCCTTACAGAGAATGAATTCAATTCTGCAATCTCTGAAATCGGAGGAAATATTGTTGTTTTCTTTGAAAGTTGCTTTCTGGCTCTGATACCAACTCAAAAATGGAGAATAGTAATACTTCCTCTTTTTTTATTTACAATGAGTGTGTACAGATATTTATACATCAATGGGTCAAATCCCAGATCCTACAATCAAGCTACATGTCCTTCATCAATGGGTCAATTCCCAGATCAAGCTACCTACAATCAAGCTACATATCATTTACTATAGGAAAGAATCAAGAGATCCGGACATATCGCAACACCTGTAACCACAAATCCCTAGCCTTCAGAACTAAATAAACACAATCAAAATCAACTGAACCCATTGTGGCCCCAACTGACCCTCCCACCGAGCCTCACCAAAACCCTTTGAACCACCCAACTCAGCCTCAAGCTGAGCCCATCTCTTCAACCAAACAGAACCCAATCCATCCCTCACCTTCATCTTCACCAACCACCGTCTTCCCCATCTAACTTCCAAAAATAAAACTTTACCAAAAAAAGGGAAGAAATTAGGAACACTATGGCCCCCACAAATAAGCCAATCCCCAATTACCATATAAGCAATCTAAAATCTTCTATAACGAACTATGGATAAACATCTGTGAGGAGAAATATTTTCGAGAGGAACCCTGCGTGGGTTTGAAGGACTTGTGGTTGCCCATGTGACAACTAATTCCAATCAATCCCTTACATATCTCCTTGTATATAGGCTTCCTTGTAACTTCTTACCAAAATAATTTCTTTAAAATTTCAAACAACTAAAATATAGGAAGTACTAGCAAAACCCCGTGGATAACCACGAAACCAACAAATGCACATATTAATATGAATTATTTTTAATAAATTTATTAATTAGTAAACTTGTAAGTCCTTTTTTTTGTTGCTAATTTGATCTTTATGTTTTTTTTCAAATGTTTTATTCTTTAGGTGAGGCATGAATTGATTAAGAAAGATCAAATGATCATAGACCTAACAAATTGACCTGATATATTTAAGTGGGACCAAGATGAATGGGGTCCATCATCTCTATTCTAACCGTTCATAAAATCATATGATGCGAGCTGGGACCCATTAATTGATTAATAAAGATCAAATGATCAAATGATCATAGACCTCTCAAATTGACCAAACCTAACCTATTTAAGTGGGACCCCCAAGATGAATGGGGTCCACCTTCTATATTCTAACCGCCCATAAAATCATATTATGCGGGATGAGACCCATGAATTGATTAAGAAAGATCAAAGGATCAAATGATCCTAGACCTAACAAATTGACCTAATATATTTAAGTGGGACCCAGATGAATGGGGTCTACCATCTTTATTCTAACCGTCCATAAAATCATATGTTGCGGGCCGGGACCCATTAATTGATTGATAAAGATCAAATGATGAAATGATCATAGACCTCTTAAATTGACCAAACCTAGCCTATTTAAGTGGGACCCCCAAGATGAATGGGGTCCACCATCTATATTCTAACCGTCCATAAAACCATATGATGCGGGCTGGGACCCATGAATTGCTTGATAAAGATCAAATGATCAAATGATCATAGACCTCACAAATTGACCAAATCTAACCTATTTAAGTAGAACCCCCAAGATGAATGGGGTCCACCATCTCTATTCTAACCGTCCATAAAACCATATTATGCGGGATGGGACCCATGAATTGATTAAGAAAGATCAAAGGATCAAATGATCGCAGACCTAACAAATTGACCAAATATTTTTAAGTGGGACCCAGATGAATGGGGTCCACCATCTTTATTCAAACCGTCCATAAAATCAAATGATGCGGGCCGGGACCCATGAATTGATTGATAAAGATCAAATGATCAAATGATCATAGACCTCTCAAATTGAACAAACCTGACCTATTTAAGTAGGACCCCCAAGATGAATGGGGTCCACCATCTATATTCTAACCGCCCATGAAATAATCTGATGCGGGCTGGGACCCGTGAATTGCTTGATAATGATCAAAGTATTAAATGATCATAGACCTCACAAATTGACCAAACTTAACCTATTTAAGTGGAACCCCCCAGATGAATGGGGTCCACCATCTTTATTCTAACCGTTCATAAAACCATATTATGCGGGATGGGACCCATGAATTGATTTAAAAAGATCAAAGGATAAAATGATCGTAGACCTAACAAATTGATCAAATATGTTAATTAAGTGAGACCCAGATGAATGGTGTCCACCATCTCTATTCTAACCGTCCATAAAATCATATGATGTGGGCCGGGACCCATGAATTGATTGATAAAGTTCAAATGATCATAGACCTCATAAATTGACCAAACCTAATTCATTTAAGTGGGACTCCAAAGATGAATGGAGTCCACCATCTATACTCTAACCGTTCATAAAACCATATGATGTGGGCTGGGACCCATGAATTGCTTGATAAAGGTCAAAGGATCAAATGATCATAGACCTCACAAATTGACCAAACCAAACCTATTTAAGTGAGACCCCCCAAATGAATGGGGTCCACCATCTCTATTTTAACCATCTCTATTCTAACCGTCCATAAAACCATATTATGCGGGATGGGACCCATGAATTGATTAAGAAAGATCAAATGATCAAATGATCATAGACCTAACAAATTGAACAAATATTTTTAAGTGGGACCCAGATGAATGGGGTTCACCATTTTTATTCTAACCGTCCATAAAATCAAATGATGCGGGCCGGGACCCATGAATTGATTGATAAAGATCAAGTGATCAAATGATCATAGACCTCTCAAATTGACCAAACCTGACCTATTTAAGTGGGACCCCCAAGATGAATGTGGTCCACCATCTATATTCTAACCGTCCATGAAATAATCTGATGCGGGCTGGGACCCGTGAATTACTTGATAATGATCAAAGTATTAAATGATCATAGACCTCACAAATTGACAAAACCTAACCTATTTAAGTGGAACCCCCCAGCTGAATGGGGTCCACCATCTTTATTCTAATCGTCCATAAAACCATACTATGCGGGATGAGACCCATGAATTGATTTAAAAAGATCAAATGATCAAATGATCGTAGACCTAACAAATTGATCAAATATGTTAATTAAGTGAAACCCGGATGAATGGTGTCCACCATCTCTATTCTATCCGTCCATAAAATCATATGATGTGGGCCGGGACCCATGAATTTATTGATAAAGTTCAAATGATCATGGATCTTATAAATTGACCAAACCTAATTTATTTAAATGGGACCCCAAAGATGAATGGAGTCCACCATCTATATTCTAACCGTTCATAAAACCATATGATGCGGGCTGGGACCCATGAATTGCTTGATAAAGGTCAAAGGATCAAATGATCATAGACCTCACAAATTGACCAAACCTAACCTATTTAAGTGAAACGCCCCAAATGAATGGGGTCCACCATCTCTATTTTAACCATATCTATTCTAACGGTCCATAAAATCATATTATGTGGGATGGGACCCATGAATTGATTAAGAAAGATCAAAGGATCAAATGATCATAGACCTAACAAATTGACCTAATATATTTAAGTGGGACCCAGATGAATGGGGTCCACCATCTTTGTTCTAACCGTCCATACAATCAAATGTTGCGGGCCGGGACCCATTAATTGATTGATAAAGATCAAATGATGAAATGATCATACACCTCTCAAATTGACCAAACCTAGCCTATTTAAGTTGCGGGCCGGGACCCATGAATTGATTGATATAAATTTAGCACATTTGGTGTGTTGGCTTATTTAGGGATCTCGTGGAGAGATCTTAGGCTTTTGAGTGGAAGATGATTCTTGATGGAGAGATTTTAGGTATTTTAAGTGTGTAATAGATATAGAGATTTTAGGGATAAGGGCAACTCCGGAAATAACATTGCAAAAAATTTAAGGTTGCGCCACGTGTCTTTATG
The DNA here is from genome assembly GCA_012931725.1 of Litsea cubeba. NCBI lineage: Eukaryota > Viridiplantae > Streptophyta > Magnoliopsida > Laurales > Lauraceae > Litsea > Litsea cubeba. Next base: position 53,094,896 of record CM022948.1, read on the forward strand.
TTAGGAAGTATATACATCCCTTTAGTAATATAGATTAGAAAGGGAACCGAAGCTTGAAAGTAGGTTGTGCGCAGTCTCATTCAGGGAGTTGTGGGCCCACGTGGTTTTTGAGATATGAAAGAGATCTCAAGAAGAAAAGATGGTGCGCCCAGTTGAGATTTTAGTGAGAGAAAGGCTATATATGGCACGCCTGATTTTGTTTAATGTGATTTTAGAGAGGGACATGAGCATGCATTCTTATCTTGTACCAAATTGAGAGATAAATTACGAGAAATGAGAGGAAAGATAAATATGTGTGGAAAGATAAAGATAAAAAAGGAATGAGATGGAGAGATTTAGGGAAGGAATTTGGATAGGATAATTCAAATAGAGAGATTCGGAGAGGCCGACATAGAAGCCAAAGTTTTGTGGATTTTTATAAGCATTATATATATATAGGGCGGTGGCGCTACTTGGTCCACAGGTGAGAGATATCTCTTAGGAGCAACTCCCTATATATATATCTATGTGTGAGGGCCCCCACCTAATCTCCATATATATATATATATATATAATGGGAGATGCTCTTGTGAGAGTTACTCTCACGGTATTGTTAGAGTATGGGGTGGGGGCCTTTAGGGCGTTGGCATTGGATGTGTATGTGAGTGCCCCCGCCCTTACTTTCACAATATCGTGAGTTGTGCGTTCCTCAACGTGGGGCCCCACCTCGGACTAGGAACAAGGAGGATTGAAAGATCTCCCTTGGCCATTCATCGCTGTAAAAAATCAGCTACATCCCTGATTATCATCACCTCCATTTGGGCCCCACAAGTTTACTGATGTGCCGTCCATTCAAATGGGTGTGCAATCAATCCAATGATGTACATTACATTGGATGGGTGCAGAGGTGGGCCCCATGTGAAGTTTAGGGGTGTTGTGCGTGGTCATTCAAATGGACCTGCTCTATATATATTATATGTGTGGTCCAAATGGATGGGTCATTAGGTGAGCCCCACTAGGTATTGAAAGTCCGGGATCCTTACCCTAGAGGGGGGTGAATAGGGTGCGCTACTAAATCGTGACAAATTATGCCCAATTTTAATTTCTTTAAAACAACTAGTCACTTGTGATGATTACCAATTAAAATGCAGAAGTTTTTATAGTGGTTCGGCCTCAATGCCTACATTCACTACCGGCTTATGATCATACACCCCACCGGATTTTAACTATCTATGCTTTTCAATAGGCTAAGCAATAACATCTATAAATGTGCTTTTCTAAGCTAAGCAATAACCTATCAATGCGCTTTTCTAGGCTAAGCAATAACCTTTACACTATGCTTTTCTTAGGCTAAGCAATAACCTTTACAAGATGTTTTTCCAAGGCTAAGCAATAACCTCTACACTATGCTTTTCTTAGGCTAAGCAATAAACTTTACAAGGAGAAGATTTTCTCTCAAAGGTCTTCACAAACACTAGAAGAGAAACAATTTTAGCTCAATTACAATGCCTCTAATTTAGGCAGATATGAAATTGAAAATCTAACTCACACAAACACTATATGAATGCAAAGATGTGTGTGTGTGGAAACTTCAATCAAGTTTAAAAAGTAAGCTCAATCAATTTATGCTTAAAGCATTTAAAAGTTTAAGGCATATAAAAGACTTGATTGAAGTGAAATGCTAATCACATGTATAAATGCTAACTTGTTGATGATATGAAAATCAAAAGCTCACAAGTTATATGAAACTAATTAATTCTAAACATGTGATTAATATGCAATGTTGTTTTAAAAAACAAACTAGATTAACTAAAGTTCTAAAAAGATTGAAAACAACAAATGAGGATTCAACCAAGTAAAAAAAATCATGCTATAAAGAAATCAAAGATTTTGGCAAAGCATGATTAATGAAGTTTTAAAAACACAAACTTGGTTTGAATCAAGATGAAAAATCCATCACAACTTAGATCAAAGATTGAATGAAAGTAATGGATTCAACACATCATAGAGATCATGCTAAAATCATTTACCAATAATTTAAACAAAGCATATAATCTATGATTATGAAAAGTAAAGCTTACTTAGAGATTTAACTTCATTGATCCAAGCTTTAGCTTTACAAATGACCCCTTGGTCTCTCTTAGTTCATTCCCCTTCTCCTTGTCTCCAAACACCTCAAAGAAGGCTTAGAAGTTCCACTTTTTTCCTCTCATTTTTTCATTGAATGAACTAGTATTTATACCCAAAAAGTGACTTTTGGCGTGTCCCCGGTCAACCTGCACTTTCCCCGGTCGACCTGCACTTCAACGGTCATAAAAATGACCGTTTGAAAAATTGTCAATGGCCATATCCCCGGTCGACCCACAAAGGGCTCGGTCGACCGAGCTCACTACAGATCGACCCGCGCCCAGGGACCAAAATCCCATTTTTTGTATATTTTTAAGTGATTTTCTTTGGGGATTTTTGGGCCAAAAAATCAAGCTTAAAAACATGTTTTAAATCATTCTAAGAGTTTTAAAAACATGAAACATAAAAAGCCTAAAATGATTTGAAAGATTTAAAACCATAGGCTAGCTTGATTCATGAAAATTCTTTTTCAAAATAAATGCATCCAAGTTTAAAATCAAAACATGCGTGAACCAAGAGTTTTAAAAGTCTTAAAAAACTATGCATGTGAAAATTAAGATTTTTAGTATTTAAAAACAAATGCATGTGTGAAAACTCAAATGATGAATAAAATGATAATGCATCCATCAAATTACAAAATACAAAATCCCTAACAATCTCCCCCTTTGCAATTTGATGGCAACTCACTCATCACTGAATTTACACACTAAGTCTTCAGTTCCCCCTAAGCTGGACAAGTCTAGAAATCTCTTGGATGCTTCCTTAGCTTGGGCTCTAGGTCTTTTTCTTCATTCTTCTTGATACTTGGAGCTTGATCATTCTTCAAGCTATCTTTTCATCTTTCTTTCTCTAGCCAAGCATCTTCTTTAGCTCCCAAGCTTTTTCTTTCTTTCAACTCTCCCCATTTGACCATGCACTCTGTCCCTTTGACAAGATATGCATTCTCTCTCCCATTAGATGACTTGAACACTCTCTCCCCCTTTGACATTAAATTGCAAAGGTACGTACACCACATGAAATAAGGAAAATACCTTTTAGTACGTAGCACCTATTAACAAAAGAAATCGAAAATGAAATACATAACAGGGTATCATGTATGAGTAGTAAGCTATAAGGGTATAGAGCCAATACAAGGGTGAATTTGATCAAAATTGATACTTCCTATGAAGGTTTACACTCCTCCTCAATCCATTCTCTCTTTTTGTCAACCTTTTGACAAAGATTTAACTATTTGGTAGAAGGAGAAGATGGATTAACCAATTGAGGGTTAACTTCAAGAGAATGACTAAATACTTTTAACTATGGAGCTCAATATGATCAAATTACCAAAATTAAGAGCAAGGCCATGGAGAAAAGCGATCATGGATACCAATTGAAATAAAGAATACCAATTGAGATTCAAGGATAAGACTATTAACTCAATCACTCTAAAATGGAGTTCAAAAGAATATAACTACTAGGAATAATCCAAATTAGAGCTAGCCATGAAGTTATGGGGTTTAATAAACATAGCAACAATCAATATAACTATGAAAATCCTATGCTATGAATATTTTGAAATCATTTCATTTAATCATTAAATATGATTATCATGTGTAAAATTAGTGAAATGAAGTTCAAAACATGAAGCCTACCTCAACCATTAACCAATCAAGATTATGAATTTTTCAAACATGGTGGTCATGAGATTTACCTATATGCATGCAATTTTCAAAGTGTCAAATCATATGAATTCATCATCTAAGAAATCCATCAAACAATAGATATATATAACTATGAAATACGAGGAATGAATTTCAACGAGGTTCATATAATCAAGAACACTATTATGAAATTGAAACATGTATAAAGATGACATTACTAAGAAAATATACATGAATCAACATCATAACCATCCATTTCAAATAATGACTAGAAGGCATAAATGATGGATTTGAGAGTTCTAGTATGGTATCTACAAATACATCTTAAGAGCACAACCATACATGGAACTAAATGACATTTGCATAGAGATGATCAACTAAAATCAAGATCTAACATGTAAAATCTCCATTCTAGCAAATGTACTATGAGAATCATGAAACATTATCACTTATGCAATGAAAAGATAGATGCACAAAACTATGAATAGAAAGTAAATCTATTTCATGATCCACAAATCATACAATTCAATTTGCTCATAAAAAAAATGTAACTAGAAGTGCAAAGAAGCAAATTGATTGTAACCAAATTCATTTTCATTTTTAAGATGATATACTATATATATATATATGCATAAGGAAATGAGAACATGAAACATGCTTTGATGAATATAACTAAAGATTTTTTAAAGCATTTTCATTCATACAATCTTCAAATCATTTTAATAAACAAAATCCAACAATGAGCATAAAGAGGACGATTTTGAAGATAACACATTATCAATTATCAATTTGTATTCTAAACGATATAACTACAAGGGCTTATACAAATTGACTTGAACAAGAATGACTTGATATCAATTGGAAAATACTGTAGACACCTCATTTTGGCACCCCTATGGACAATTTTAATACTCATATTTTTGATACCCCAATTTTGCCCTATTTGGATAATTTTGAATAAATAAATTAAAATATTCATTATCATGCACATTTAGGAAGGTTGCATCATTATAGGCCCATTTTTTTATGGATCTCACCAACTCTAATGTTTTGAGTCGGATCTCACTTCTATGATGATCTACCTTTAGTAAGCTTCTTGATGAAATATGGATTTAAAAAATCCAACGGTCGGATCAAGAGATATGCCTTTTTCGCAAATTTAATGTGTGGGCACCCCAAAATTTCAAATATTTTCTAGATCTTCAAATGGACCTTACCCATATATCATCGGGACCTACTCATTAAGAAATTTCCACATATGCTCAGATTTAAAAAAAAAATCCGACAGTCAGATCTCAAGTTATGATTTTTCTTCAAAATTAATCAAGCTTAGGTCCCTTAAAAAAATCAAGTCTTTTCCTGACCTCCAAATTACTCAAACCCATACACCAATATGATCTACTCATTGAGAAATCTCCAACAGTATTCAGACCTCCAAAAATTCGACGGGCGGATCAAAATATGTGAAACCTGGGTTTCAGTGATAAAGGCCCGGATCAGGCCCATTCAACCTAGCTTAAACCTCAACTAAACTATCCCATTAGGCCATCAAAAACCAAACATAAACTATACCCCAACCTTACTCGAACCCCAACCTGGATCTGACCCCAGGCGAACTAAACCCATTTGACCTAGATCAGATTCTAGACCCATCAAACCTATCAAGTGTGACCCTGACCTGGCCCAACCCGGGACCTGACCTTCCTCTCGGCCCACCATCTGGATAAGGGAAAAGGAGTCCAGAGATCTGGGAAACTAGAGCCCCAGATCCCCAGACACTCACTCCCCTTTAAAATCCATCCCTCGTCTCTATCTCAACAGGGATTCAGACTTCACGCCCCCAACACCCATCGCAATCTCCTCCATCACATCTCCAGGCGCAGAAAACCTCATCACTATCTCCTCTCTCGGTCATCCGATCCCTCTCACGCCTACCATCGCAGCCACGACCTCCGTCACCCTGTGCATCTCTCTCTTGATGCATCACTTCGCTCCAGGACAGAAGTCTCCATCAGCCTCTCACCCATTATCAAGACCTATACCCACCATTTCTTTTAAACCATCTTCATCATCATACCACACCCCTTTGCACTTCTCCCCACGCAGCCCAGTTTCTCCCAAGCCAAGGGCCCAACTGAACTCACCACCTTCGTCACCTTCTCATCATCATCATCTACAACTAAACAATTAATCGCATCACCCCACACAACAATCCAGCCAAACAGAACCGAGCTTTGATCACCATCCTCCTCGCTGCCAGCCCATTTCCATCAACTGAACCCAAGCACTTCACCCAAACTTAACCCATCTCTGCCAAACACTTGCAACCAGCAAAACCAGACTAGTCATTGACAACAATATTTGGTATTTGCTGAAAATAGAATAGGAGAATGGGAGAAGTTCGTCTTATTATTGAAAGTAAATGAAGGCTCAATATATAGCCTTTACAAGGAACAGAATCAAAGCAGCTAACAGAACCCTACATAAAAGCGATTATTCAAACCACTAACCAACTAAGCCTAAAGACTTGATCAAACTGAGACTAAATCAACAAATGATTTAAACATCCTCACTTAAACTGATGCTAATTACACTCAGTTCACACCTGGAAATGAGCAGACCCCCATCAGACTTCCCCCATCAGACTTCTCAACTCCACGAACACATCTAACTTCAGCGGCTTGGTCATTATGTCTGCTATTTGTTCTTGAGTGTGACAGTGAACTAACTTAACAACACCATCTTTAGTAAGCTCACGTAGGAAATGAAACCTGACATCTATATGTTTGCTTCGGCCATGTAACACAGGATTCTTCGAGAGCTCAATAGTTGAACTATTGTCACATAAAATAGTTGTTGTAGGTGCAGAATGTAGGTGCAGAAAATAATGACCCACAATAACAGGGGAGCCCACAATAACAGGGGAGCCTTAGAGGACTTATCCAAGGTGGTGATGACTGGATGCCGTCCGAAAGCCTGAAAGAGAAGAGCAAACGGTCAGAGGACCCTGGCCTGGGCGGCGCAAGGCTCTCCGATGCCAAAGTCAGTGAGTGAACTGGGACAATGGGAGGAGAAGAGAGGAAGAAGAGAGACAGAGTAACAGCTCTATGGGCTTAGTTGTGCGTACCTTGCATGTGAAATGCAGTTCTATTTATAGACGATTTGGAAGATATCTTAGACGATATCTTGGTGTGGGTCCCATGATTCGACTGGGAAGTCATGCTCAGCCCACGTTGCAATTAATGCGATCCAATCCAGCCCACTCTGCATTTAATGTCAGTCGGATCAGCCCACGTTGCATTAAATGCGCGTCACGTTGGGCCAGATCGTGTTGGGCGCCTTTGACGGTTGGGGTACCATCGGATCCGCCCTCGGGCCTTGCCCTGATGTGGCTTCAGCCGCTGGATGCCGCCTTGTCAGGGATCTGGCGAAGATTGTGAACGGCTGGATGTCGCATCTGTCTCACTAGCTCGCGCCCCTATTCCTCCATGTGCCTGATGACGTGGGGGAAGAGGGGTGCGAGTGGAGGTTCTTTCCTGCTTCGTCTTTCGTCCCGGCCCCTTCAGCCGAGGTGGAGTTCTCAGCCGGGATGGGCACACGGGGTAGTCGAGCTCGGCGCTAGTGGCCTGGAGCTGTCTGGCTTCGGCTGAGGCCTCTTCCCCGCTTGCCGAGGTGAGTCTGGTGCCACGTGGATGGCATGCGGATGGCACGTGAGAGCGCTTAGTCTCATCTGATGGCTGTGATTAGCATAATCCTGGAGTTCTGGAAATCTCCCCACACAATTGCCCCCTAGCTTTTGACCTCTTAAGCGTCCTAGCCTTTTAGTGGTCGGAAGCTAGAAAACTCATCTGGGGATGCGGCGATCATTGCCTGGTGTCGTTTCAACTTTTCTGAAGCAGTAAATGCTCTGCCCTATCTGTCCTGCGAAGCGAGTCGACGGCTACACGCGCAGCCTCTTCACTGGTTGCGCTGTCTTGTTGATGGAACGGGCGCGGATCGCGAAATCCATCCTTTCGAATTTCGAAGGCAGTGCGCGCCGAGGGTTCCCTTTCCATAAAAAGGGGTCGTCTTCTTCCTTTCTTGTTTCTGATTTCTTTTTGCCTTCGCCTTCGTCTTTGATTTCTGCTTTGCTGCTCGAGATCTCTCTAGCGTGGACGACCGTAGGACGTGCTCGGACCTGTTCTTGAGTTGCCCCTTTGTCTCTGTAAGTTGCTTCGTGCCTCTGTCTAGCTTTTCTTTGGGGTTTCGCGTCTTTTAGGGTTTAGCTTTCGCTGTCACCCCTTTTTTAGACATGGGCACCCCTAGGTTCGATTTAGATACTGAAGAGGGCATAGCCAGATTTAGGGCCGCTTACAGTATTCCGGAGGGAGTCCTCCTCAAGCCGGCGGACTCCGTCGACTATGCCACGATGCGCTGGTCTTGCGGCTGGATGCCGTTCCCTCTCATCTCTCTGATCGAGGGCGGGGTCAGATTTCCCCTGCACCCCCTAGTTAGGGCTTGCCTCAGTACCTGGTCCCTTACCCCGTGCCAGCTGATGCCCAATGGCTATAAGGTCATCATGGGCACGGCGAAGCTGAATGAGATTCTGGGGACCGACCTAGGTGTCCACGATATCGATGACACCTACGATATCTGCAAGGCTGGGGAAGGGAAATACTATCTCCGAGTGAAGCCGCAGCGAAGAGGCTTCGTCCTGACCTTGGAAGATTCAAGTAAGAATGCCGAAGAAGCTTTCTTCTGTGTGTCGGGGGACTGGGAGTTCGGTGCTGGCGAAAGCAGGAGGCTAACGGTCCCACGCCGCCCCGGGATAGTCCCAAGTAAACATCGCTTCTTTTCACTTATCTTCTTTGCTTGATTTTGACGATGCCGAGCTGACTCCTCTATTATCTGTTATGCAGAGGCAGGTACGAGGCGACGCCGAGCTGCAAGTGAAGGCTGGAGGAGGAACGCCGACGACATCAACAAGGTTGAGAGGTACAAAGGGCACGAGACCAGGTCGGCGTGGAAGCTGCTCGGCTACACGCCGAGGTATCGTGGTCAGTACAGGAGAACTGGAGTAGACGAGGTGGACAAGGCGCACCCTGATCGTCCTACCGTCTCCGTTGCAGTGCCTGCCGGGATCCCTTTGACCGATCCTGCTGCGAGCCGAGCTGCGTCTGGTGCCGAGGCGTCCACTTCTAGTTCGGAGCCACCGAACCTGACGCAGATTGTGGACGCTTATTCTTCCGATAGAGAAGAAGGCATGGAGGGAAGCTCACGGGAGCCAGTTGTGAAGGACCTGGCGGCCAAGTTCAGGCTGAGGTCCTCGTCCTCTGGGGCGCCATCATCTGCTAGTACCCGCTTAGCTTCGGGCTCGGGGGGTGCTGGCGCTTCTTCTGCTCCTGCCCCCGCTCCGAGCGGGGGAGTTCGGCGACGCTCGCCGGATCGCTCGAAGGAGGGGTCCCCGCCCAGGAAGAAGTCCAAGGCGGGGGAGAATGACTTGGGGGCTGAACAGCCTCCAAAGGGCAAAACCCTTGCGCGGGCCCCCGGAGTCAAGGCTCCAACTGAAAAGAGTGCACCAGCTGAGAAGAGCGCACCAGCTGAGAAGAGCGCTCCAGCTGAGAAGAATGTGCCGGCCAGCAGGTCGTTTGGCGGGACGACTCGCGAGCTCACCATCTCGGCAGGGCAAGGGTCTGGATCGTCCTCCGGACCCCGAACTGCCCCAGCGCCATGGAGGCCGAGGATGGAAACGCAACCTGGTAAGCCTCTGAACGTCGAGGATCGGTTGCTGGGGAACGCCGATGTCATCGGAGCTCTCGCCAAGGTTTGCGCTCTGCCGCGGGACATGGAGACGCACGAGAGGTTCGACAACGAGAGCCTGATGGTCTCAGCGATTCAGGCTAACCTTCTGGTGAGTGTTTTCAGCGTTTTTCAAGTAATTTGGCCCGACTGCCCCGGCTTTACCCATCTTTCTCCATTTGCAGAACGTGCAGAGGCTCCTGACCGTGGTGGGACGGAGTGACAGGAACGCTGCACGGGTCACTCAGCTGGAGTCCGAGAGGGATAAGCTGAAGAAGGAGCTGGAAGAGCAGCGAAAGGGAATGGAGGGGCTGAAGAAGGCCAGCGTTGAAGAGTCTGCTCGGCTGGCGTCGGCTCTGACTGATGTCGCCGAGCTCACGTCGAGAGCTAACCATCTGAAAGGTGAAGTCTGGGCGAGGAACAAGAGGGCCGCCGAGCTAGAGTCGGAGCTGGCCAGATTGAAGGCTGAGTCGGCGGCCGAGGGGACGAAGTTGCGCGGGGAGGTGCTGGCCGGGCGCGCTGAAAAGGAGAAGCTGAAGATGGCGAACGCCGAGCTGGAAAAGGAGAAATCCTCCCTTCTATCCGAGGCCCAATCCGCTTTCCAAAAGGGGGTGGACCACGCCACGGAGCTGTACGAGAAGCAGGTGGAGGAGATCACCTCCATTCTGTTCGAAGAAGGATGCCTGGCCGCACTGAGACGTGCGGGGGTTCCCGAAGACCACCCTGTCTATCGGGACCTACCGAAGTACTCGGATCCAGCTCCTGAGCCGAGCTCCATTCCTGCAGCTGAAAGTGCCCCTGACGAAGCTCCTGCAGTCGCTCCTGCTGCAGACGACGCTCCAGCTGCCCCAGCCCCGAGCGATGCCCCTTCCGCCAGCGACGCTTCGGCCGCGCCTCAAGGTGAGGCCTCTTCTGCCCCTGCTTCGGCTGAGGTTCCGGTTGAAGCCCCTTCTGCCAGCGACGCTCCAAGCAAGGTCACGGTTTCGGCCGAAGCCACTGATCCGGCAGATATGGTGATCGACCTGGTGGAGTCGCCGAAACCACAGTAGCCTTGCTCCTTTTACTTCTCTTGGCCTTTCATCTGTAATACTTTTGCTTTTAACGAAAGACGGGCTTCTTTACTTGAGCATTTTTCTCTCTTTTGCTTTCTGGATTGTGATATTGAATAGTATTGAATGCCTTTACTGTGACGCATGACCTTCAAGGTAGAGAGAGTCAAACGGTCTTCATGGCTGTCTGTGCCGATTCTCCGTATTCTGGAGATCATAAATAGCAATAAGCATGGTGTTACGGCCGATGAGGGAAACGGGCGGACGTCTCCACGTGGCGCCATAGGAATTGCTGGTCAACAGACAGGAAGGCGTGTGTCCCATGTAACGCGTGGGAGACTTCGCCCCTTAACTTCCTTCGGAGATTGGGCCCTTCTTCTTCCTATAAGTAGGGGCAGTAGGCTCGCCATGGGAGATGAAAAGAAAAGAACTTAGGACAGTTTAATTCACATAGTTGTAGGAACCATGTCGAGTGGTCGTTCAGAAGCATTTGATCCGGGGGAAACCCCTGCGCCTATGGACAGCTTTCTCTAAGGGGGGAAGCCTGTCGTGGTCTGCGCGCCCTCTGAAGGAACTCCCCGTGGACCACGCGCTCTCTGAACGCGGGTTCATGGCCGATCGTCCCTGGTCAGGTTACAGGGGAACCCTCTGCAACTGCGGGATGGTCGAGCCCTTGGCGTCTGGTGATCCTGCAGGGTCCTGGGTCGCATCGAGCTCCCTGCGAGCCCCCTGCGCCGTGTCAGGATCGCTAGACTAAGGGTGGAGTTGAGGCCTGCTGGACCTGGGGGCTCTTCAAATTTTGGTCTCACTGACCGGAGGGTGTTGAAGAGCTCAGCGAGAGCCAGGGCCTCCGAACTGGAGGGGATCCTGAATGCTTTGGTCTGACCAACCACAGCGTATTATAGAGCTCTGTGAAATTCAGGATCCCTTAGAACCTCCAGGCAACAAACCGGCGTCTTCGAGCCTACAGCCTGAAGAGTCGGTGAAGATCAGAGCCTCCCAGTATCTCGCTTTATTTTCTGTTTTTAGAGGACTGCGATCCTCCTTTCTGTATTCTCTTTTCTCTTCTGTAACTTTTGTAATGAAGCAGTTTACAAAGAATAAAAAGGGAGAATTTTGCGATCACTTGAATTGTGTGCAGTGCTTTTTGTCTTCTCTTTTACTTTCCTTGCACTGTCTTGGAATATTTGTGTTTTTGTGCTTGCACAGTTCTTTCTTAAAAACTGTCTTTGGCCGAAATGGCTGGCTTTGGCCGAGACGAACTGCTTGTGTGCCGAGGTGGATCCAGAATACCGCTGGTCTCGGCTATGTGAGCATGAGTTCGGCAACGGTCTTTGAGGGGTGTATAAACCCGGACTTTAGGAATTCGGCCGAGTGTTCGAACTCGAGGCCTCCTTCCAGGGCTACGAACCCTTGGAATGGGATAAAACCCTCACTTTAGGAATTCGGCCGAGTGTTCGAACTCGAGGCCTCCTTCCAGGGCTACGAACCCTTGGAATGGGATAAAACCCTGACTTTAGGAATTCGGCCGAGTGTTCGAACTCGAGGCCTCCTTCCAGGGCTACGAACCCTTGGAATGGGATAAAACCCTGACTTTAGGAATTCGGCCGAGTGTTCGAACTCGAGGCCTCCTTCCAGGGCTACGAACCCTTGGAATGGGATAAAACCCTGACTTTAGGAATTCGACCGAGTGTTCGAACTCGAGGCCTCCTTCCAGGGCTACGAACCCTTGGAATGGGATAAAACCATGACTTTAGGAATTCGGCCGAGTGTTCGAACTCGAGGCCTCCTTCCAGGGCAACGAACCCTTGGAATGGGATAAAACCCTGACTTTAGGAATTCGGCCGAGTGTTCGAACTCGAGGCCTCCTTCCAGGGCTACGAACCCTTGGAATGGGATAAAACCCTGACTTTAGGAATTCGGCCGAGTGTTCGGACTCGAGGCCTCCTTCCAGGGCTACGAACCCTTGGAATGGGATAAAACCATGACTTTAGGAATTCGGCCGAGTGTTCGGACTCGAGGCCTCCTTCCAGGGCTACGAACCCTTGGAATGGGATAAAACCCTGACTTTAGGAATTTGGCCGAGTGTTCGAACTCGAGGCCTCCTTCCAGGGCTACGAACCCTTGGAATGGGATAAAACCCTGACTTTAGGAATTCGGCCGAGTGTTCGAACTCGAGGCCTCCTTCCAGGGCTACGAACTCTTGGAATGGGATAAAACCCTGACTTTAGGAATTCGGCCGAGTGTTCGAACTCGAGGCCTCCTTCCAGGGCTACGAACCCTTGGAATGGGATAAAACCCTGACTTTAGGAATTCGGCCGAGTGTTCGAACTCGAGGCCTCCTTCCAGGGCTACGAACCCTTGGAATGGGATAAAACCCTGACTTTAGGAATTCGGCCGAGTGTTCGAACTCGAGGCCTCCTTCCAGGGCTACGAACCCTTGGAATGGGATAAAACCCTGACTTTAGGAATTCGGCCGAGTGTTCGGACTCGAGGCCTCCTTCCAGGGCTACGAACCCTTGGAATGGGATAAAACCCTGACTTTAGGAATTCGGCCGAGTGTTCGGACTCGAGGCCTCCTTCCAGGGCTACGAACCCTTGGAATGGGATAAAACCCTGACTTTAGGAATTCGGCCGAGTGTTCGAACTCGAGGCCTCCTTCCAGGGCTACGAACCCTTGGAATGGGATAAAACCCTGACTTTAGGAATTCGGCCGAGTGTTCGAACTCGAGGCCTCCTTCCAGGGCTACGAACCCTTGGAATGGGGTAAAACCCTGACTTTAGGAATTCGGCCGAGTGTTCGGACTCGAGGCCTCCTTCCAGGGCTAGGAACCCTTGGAATGGGATAAAACCCTGACTTTAGGAATTCGGCTGAGTGTTCGAACTCGATGCCTCCTTCCAGGGCTACGAACCCTTGGAGCTGCCGGAGTCAGTCAAAGAGAGACGACAGATTGGTGACAGGGGAAAAAGCTGCTTTCATTGATTCAGGATTCATTACATCTTTAGAAATAGAATTTCTTTAGGTGGGATGCGTTCCACGGTCTCGGCAGTGGCTTGCCTTCTAAGTCTTCGAGCTTGTAGGCTGACTTCCCTGCCAGTGAGACCACCCTGAATGGGCCATGCCAGTTCGGAGCCAGCTTCCCTTCGTTTGGTTCTTTGTCACCTGGCAGGGCCTTCTTTAGAACCAGCTCTCCCACGGAGAATCTTCTTTCTCTGACATTCTGATTGTATGCCCTGGCTAACCGCTGCTGATAGTCAGTCAGTCGCAAGGCTCCTGCTTCTCGTCGCTGTCTGCCAGCTCCAGCTCCATTGCCAGGTTCGTGTCATTTCGGCCTTGGTCGACCAGCTCTGTCCTCAGGGTGGGAAGGCCGATCTCTAAAGGAATGACCGCCTCCATCCTGTAGGCCAGAGAGAAAGGTGTCGCCGAGGTGGACCTCCTTGGAGTTGTTCTGTATGCCCATAGCACGCTCGGAAGCTCTTCTGTCCATCTTCCCTTTGCCTTGTCCAGTCGCTTCTTCAGGCCGTCCAGGATCACTTTGTTAGAGATTTCTGCCTGGCCATTACTCTGTGGATATGCCGGAGTGGAGCAATGGTTTCTGATACCGTGCTCTTAGCAGAAGTCTCTGAAGGACTTGGAGTCGAACTGAGTCCCGTTGTCCGAAATCAGGGTCCTGGGGATGCCGAACCTTGTTAGGATGTTTTTCCAAACGAAGTTCCTGGAGTCCCTGTCCGTGATTGAGGACAACGGTTCAGCTTCTATCCATTTTGTGAAGTAGTCTGTAGCGACTATCAGCCATCTCTTGTTTCCTGGAGCTCGGTGAAGAGGCCCCACGATGTCCAGGCCCCATTGAGCGAAGGGCCATGGGCTAGTGAGGGGACTCAGACCTTGTGCTGTCTGGTGGAGAGAGTGGGAGAACTTCTGGCACTTCTCGCACTTCCTGGCGTACACCTGCGCGTCCTTCTGCATGTAGGGCCACCAGTAACCCTGGCTTATTGCTTTGTAAGCCAGTGATCGACCTCCTATGTGACTGCCGCATATTCCTTCGTGGATCTCATACAGGAAGTCGTCCACTTTGCTCGGGTGGACGCATTGGAGGTAAGGACCTGTGAAGGATTTCCTGTAGAGTTTGCCTTCGGGAGAGAGCCAGAATCGAGCTGCCTTGAGTCTGACCCTGTGGGCTTCAGTCTTGTCCTCAGGGAGCTGGTCATCCTTTAAGTAGGCGATGATTGGATCCATCCAGCTTGGGCCGAGATCAGCACAGAGGACAAGCCGAGATGAATGGAGTTCTAAGCTCGACCGTGATACTGACCCAACCTCGATGGTCCTTTTCTTCCCTGCTTCGACGGCGGAGGCCAAGTTCGCAAGCGCATCTGCGTGTGTGTTGGTATCTCGGGATATTTGCCTGACCTCGGCTTTCTGGAAATGAGACAGCAGTTTTTTCGCGAGGGTTAAGTAGACCGCCATCCTGTCGTCCCTGGCCTGGTAGTCCCCAGCGAGCTGGCTAGTTACCAGTTGAGAATCGCTGAAGATCACCAGGTGTTGGGCTCCGAGGATTTGGGCGCTGTTCAACCCTGCTATCAGCGCTTCATACTCTGCCTCATTGTTTGTCGCTTTGAAGTCCAGGGTGAAAGCCTGCTCTATGACCAGACCCTCTGGCGATTGGAGGACTATGCCGGCACCATCTCTCTTGGAGGTGGATGACCCGTCGACGAAGATTTTCCATGCCGGGGTAGGAGGCTGTTCGACCTCCGTCAGTTCTGGCTCGTGCCCTGTGCCCCCCAGTGCCGTGCCGGGCTGGGTCGGAGCTGCATTGGGCGAGACGAACTCAACGATGAAGTCTGCCAGAATTTGGGCTTTGATCGCAGTTCGGGGACGGTACTGTATATCATACTGCCCCAGTTCAACTGCCCACTTTGATATCCGCCCTGAAAAGTCAGCCTTCTTGAAAATTGAACGGAGTGGATGCTCCGTGATCACCACAATGGTGTGGGATTGGAAGTAATGGGAGAGCTTGCGGGAGGCACTGACGAGAGCCAACGCAAGCTTTTCTAACAAAAGGTACCTGGTCTCGGCATCGAGCAGGGTCTTGCTCGTATAGTAAATCGGTTTTTGAATTCCCTCGTCCTCCCTGATGAGGACGGAGCTTACTGCGTGATCCGAGACCGCAAGGTATAAATACAAAATCTCCCCCATAGTTGGGGTGGAGAGTAAGGGTGGTGACATCAAATAAGTTTTGAGCGCGGCCAATGCCTGGTCTCACTCAGGGGTCCACTGAAATTTCAAAATTTTCTTTAGAAGCTGAAAGAAAGGCCTGCACTTATCTGATGACCGGCTGATGAAGCGATAGAGTGCTGCAGCCATTCCCGTAAGCTTCTGGACTTCTTTCGTGGTAGAGGGGCTCTGAATGCCCTGGATTGCGGTGATCTGGTCCGGATTAGCCTCTATCCCCCTCCGCGTCACCAAGCTGCCGAGGAACTTGCCAGAGGCAACGCCGAAGGCGCACTTGGAAGCGTTTAGCTTGAGCTTGTACGTGCGAAGGATGTCGAAGACTTGGCCAAGATCTGCCAGGTGGTCGATGGAGTGCACTGATTTGACGACCATGTCGTCGATATACACCTCTGCCGTTCGGCCGAGCTGAGCCTGGAACATCTTTGTCACGAGGCGCTGATAGGTCGTCGCCGCGTTCTTTAGCCCGAAGGGCATCACCTTATAGCAGTAAGTGCCGCGGGGGGTTATGAATGACGTTTTCTCCTCGTCAGGCCCGTACAGCGGGATCTGGTAGTAGCCTCTGTAGGCGTCGAGAAATCTCATTCGGTCGTGACCAGCAGTGGCGTCGATCAGTTGGTCAATCTTTGGAAGGGGAAAACTGTCTTTAGGGCAGGCCCTATTCAGGTCCGTGAAGTCCACGCACACCCTCCATTTGCCAGTTTTCTTCTTGACCACCACCGTGTTGGCCAGCCAGACCGGGTACTGGACTTCCCGGATGGCTACTGCCTTGAGCAGGTTGTCGATCTCTTCGACGACCGCATCTGTCTGCTGCAGCCCTGTCCTTCGGGCTCTCTGCACTACTGGCTTGTAGCCGGGGTCCACATTTAACTTGTGGCACATGACCTCAGGGTCGACCCCAGGCATTTCGCTTGGGCTCCAAGCAAAGACGTCGACGTTCTGCATCAGGAACCTTGAGAGCTCGGTTCTTTCTTCGTCGGACAGCTGGGTGCCGATCAGGAAGAATCTATCTGGGTCTGCCGAGTTTAACCTGACCTCGGCCAGGTCCTCGATGCTTTTCTTCTCGGGGTCTCGGCCGATTTCGTCTAGGCCTTTCTCGAATTCGGCGAGGTTAACGCGCTCCGGCTCTTTCACTGCTGGGACTGCGGCCAGCATACACTGCCTGGCCTGCTGCTGATCTCCCTCCACTGTGACCACTTCCATCTTGCCCTCCTTGTTCTCGAGGACGAACTTCAGTTTCTGGTGGACGGAAGAAGGGACTGCCTCCAACTTGTGGAGCCACGTTCTGCCCAAGATGACGTTGTAGGGAGAAGGGGCGTCCACGACCAGGAAGTCGGCCAACACGGAAGCTCCGCCGACCCGGGTCTCCAGGGTGATCCTACCCTTGGGGCAGACTGGCGTGGCGGACAACCCTAGCAGGGGTGCACGGACCTCCGTGAGGTCTGCCTCCGAGAGGTTCATCTTCTTGAAGCAATCGTAGTAGAGGACCTCGGAAGAGCTGCCGGAGTCGACGAGGATCCTCTGCACGGTGAAGTCCTTCAGCTTCATTGTGAGGAGCAGGGGGTCGTTGTGAGGGAGCTGGATTCCCTCTAGATCCTTATCTGAGAACGAGATCGAGGGTCGGTCTCGGCGAGCTCTCTTGGATGCCGGTGCGAGCTCGGCTTTCATCACCTCCTTCCCATGCGACACTCGCCTGGCCTCGGCGCGGGCCTGCGAGCCTCCACGAGACGAAGGAGAGGGGACTGAGGACGCCAGATGGATCACGTTAATGATCTTCTCGGAATCCTCACTGTCTGGCTCCCGAGCCGCGCTCTGGTGAACTCGGCCCTCGCTGCCGCCGGCATCATCGGCCTTAACGAATTCTGGAATGTGGCCTTCGCTGGCTAGCTTCTCCAGGTACCACTTCAGAGAATTGCAGTCCTCGGTCCTGTGCCCTTTACCCTTGTGGTAGGAGCAGTAGAGCTTGCTTCGGCTGCCGGTGGTGGGCTCATTCTTCAAGGGCGGAGGCCACTGGAAGAACGGCTTGGTCTTTATCTTGCTCAAGATACGGTACGTCGGCTCCTTGAAGACGACGTTGACGCTCTGACCGGCGCTGGTGGGAGGTCTGGGCTTCCAGGTGCCCCCAGATCGGGACGACGTAGGCTTCGCCGAACTGGCGGCCCAGGCCTGCTTGGGCTCTTGCTTCTGAAAGGGCCCCCCGCCTCTCTGCTGAGGCTGGCTGCTCCTGCGCTCGGGCTCCAGTCTTTCATCCTCTTCCCGGGCCTGGAGTTCAGCTTCCTCCCGGGCGACAAAGCGCTTTATCCGAGACATCAGCTCTGGCATGGACTCTGGGGGGTCTCCGACCAAGTCCTTCCGGAGGTCGTGGCCGGGGATCAGGGCATGTTGGAAGGCGTAGATCGCTATCTCTTCCCTAGTGCCCTCGATCTGGCTGTAAACCGCCCAGAATCGTCGGGCGAACTTGGCGAGGGTCTCACCCTACTTCATTCTCAGGGCGAGAAGGTCCCCTTCTTTCTTAGGGACGGCGCTGTAAGCTTGGAACTTCTTCAGAAAGGAGAGCTGGAGCTCCTTCCAGCTCGAAATCGACTCCTCTGGGAGGGCGCAGAACCACTTCAGAGGGAGGTCTCCCAAACTGGAGGAGAAGATTTTGCAGTTAAGGTGGCCCTCGTTCCCCTAGATGGGCATCTTCTGGGAAAAGTGACGGAGGTGAGCAGATGGATCGGACAGTCCGTCGTAGGGTACGAACCACGGGACTTTTGGGCAAGGGGGTGCGCTCGATGTCCCTCGTGAAGGGTGAGGCCCCTAGATCAGCGTGGCCGCAGATCTGCTTTTGGTCCCGCACGTCCAGGTTGCGCTGAAGAACCAACCTGACGCGCTTGTCAAACCGCTCCTACTTATCGTCCTTCTCTGGAGTCTGGGCTCTTGACTTTCGCTTGGAGTGGTTTGGGCTGTGATGGCTATGATTTCGGCCATCGCGGCTACGATGACTTCGGCTGTAGCTCGAGCCTTCGTCATGGATCTGGCTCCGCTTCTGGTCCAGATGGTTTCTAAGATCCTCACGAGGAGGCTGGACTGCCCTGCTGGGGGCGTCCTTCCTTTTTCCCTGAGGATCAAAGACTTGCCTCAGCGAGGCAGTCTGCGCTACTCTCAGCTGCTGCTGGAGCTCGCGGATCAACCGCTCTTGCTTCTGGAGGAGAGCATTTTGAGCTGCGATATCTCCTCCAGCGGCAGGAGGTTGAACTCGACGTGCTTCTTCCACGGCAACGGCTTTATCTTTGCGAGGACGCTCATGCCGACGCTCGTCGCGTCGGGGTGGCGTAACTTCGTCTGCTGAGAACGAGGTCTCGAGTCCTTCTTGGAGGGGGACCTCGACGAAAAGCTGCGAGCCTAAGCGGCCCTCGCCTGCAGACGTGCCATGCACCGTTCGGGACCGCCCCTGAGGGGGGACGTCCGTTGACGGTATTGGCTGGTCGAGGATTGCTCTTGAGGACTCTCCGCCTTTCCTAGCTTTCGGAGGCATGGTTTCTGGGAGATTGAGGTTGAGAAGGTTGGGAAGGTTGGGATATTACTTTCCCACAGACGGCGCCAATTGTAGGTGCAGAAAATAATGACCCACAATAACAGGGGAGCCTTAGAGGACTTATCCAAGGTGGTGATGATTGGATGCCGTCCGAAAGCCTGAAAGAGAAGAGCAAACGGTCAGAGGACCCTGGCCTGGGCGGCGCAAGGCTCTCCGATGCCAAAGTCAGTGAGTGAACTGGGACAATGGGAGGAGAAGAGAGGAAGAAGAGAGACAGAGTAACAGCTCTATGGGCTTAGTTGTGCGTACCTTGCATGTGAAATGCAGTTCTATTTATAGACGATTTGGAAGATATCTTAGACGATATCTTGGTGTGGGTCCCATGATTCGACTGGGAAGTCATGCTCAGCCCACGTTGCAATTAATGCGATCCAATCCAGCCCACTCTGCATTTAATGCCAGTCGGATCAGCCCACGTTGCATTAAATGCGCGTCACGTTGGGCCAGATCGTGTTGGGCGCCTTTGACGGTTGGGGTACCATCGGATCCGCCCTCAGGCCTTGCCCTGATGTGGCTTCAGCCGCTGGATGCCGCCTTGTCAGGGATCTGGCGAAGATTGTGAACGGCTGGATGTCGCATCTGTCTCACTAGCTCGCGCCCCTATTCCTCCATGTGCCTGATGACGTGGGGGAAGAGGGGTGCGAGTGGAGGTTCTTTCCTGCTTCGGCTTTTGTCCCGGCCCCTTCAGCCGAGGTGGAGTTCTCAGCCGGGATGGGCACACGGG
This sequence comes from Litsea cubeba, assembly GCA_012931725.1. Taxonomy (NCBI): domain Eukaryota; kingdom Viridiplantae; phylum Streptophyta; class Magnoliopsida; order Laurales; family Lauraceae; genus Litsea; species Litsea cubeba. The sequence continues at coordinate 53,115,000 of CM022948.1, forward strand.
GTAGTCGAGCTCGGCGCTAGCGGCCTGGAGCTGTCTGGCTTCGGCTGAGGCCTCTGCCCCGCTTGCCGAGGTGAGTCTGGTGCCACGTGGATGGCATGAGGATGGCACGTGAGAGCGCTTAGTCTCATCTGATGGCTGTGATTAGCGTAATCCTGGAGTTCTGGAAATCTCCCCACACAGTTGTATCATCACCTTGATTCAGATTTAAATTCTTCAAAATTCTTCATTTAAATTCTTCAAAATTCTTCTCATCCAAACCACTTGACAAGCACATGAAGCTGCAGCCACAAACTCAGCTTCGGTGGTGGACAACGTGACTATTGGTTGCTTCTTAGATGACCAAGAAACTGCACCTGAGTTGAGCATAAATACATAGCTAGAAGTACTTCTTCTATCATCCAAATCTCCGGCATAATCACTATCCGTGTAAGCAATTAATTCTTCTCCTCCCTTCCAATAAAGTATTCCAAGATCACAAGTTCCTTTTAAATACCATAACACTCTCTTGGCAGCCTGAAAATGAAGCTCCGTTGGATGATCCATATACCTACTTAGTAGACTCACCACAAACATAATGTCGGGTCGAGTGTTAGTCAATTACATTAGACTACCCACAATCTGCTTGTAGTGAGTGCTATCTAATTTCACTCCATCTGCATCTTTCATGAGTTTAATGCCTGGAACAATTGGATTCAGCACATGATTGCATTTATCCATTCCAAATCTTTCTAACACCTCATATGTGTACTTCCTTTGAGATATGAAAATACCCTCTGGTTCTTGCATCACTTCTAACCCAAGAAAATACCTCATCCTTCCGAGGTCAGTCATATCTAACTCATGCATCATGGAATTCTTAAATTCAGCAAACATGCTTTTATCATTGCCAGTGAAGATTAAATCATCTACGTAGAGACAAATGATTAAGATTTTACCTCCTTCCTTCACCTTGACGAATAAGCTATGCTCATATGGACACTTCTCAAACTACTAACCAACTAAGCCTAAAGACTCGATCAAACTGAGACTAAATCAACAAATGATTCTAACGTCGAGCTGAAATATCGTCCATTTCTTCGGGCTGCCATGGAGATCACTAAACGAACTGTATCCATACGTGCTACAGGTGCAAACACTTCGGTATGATCAACTCCATGTTCTTGGGAGTAGCCTTTTGCAACTAACCGGGCTTTGAACTTGTCTATCTCACCATTCACGTTGAACTTTGTCTTATACACCCACTTCACTCCAACTTTCTTGGCACCAGCAGGTAGATATGTCATCTCCCAAGTGTCATTTCCTGAAATTGATAGGTCTAACTTCTCAAACATTTTTTTTTTAGCCAAACTTGGCTATGATACCCCAACTTATGATACCCCAATACATTTGTGGGGTACACTAATGATGAATTCAACCCCTCACTCTTATGATCTCTTGAATTTTCACTCATCCCACACTGACCATCTAACTGTTACTTATGGTTGGATTGAAATATTGACTTTTACAAAATTTGTACAAAATTTGTTGCATGTGCTGATTCTGTTGTCTCTCTTTTTGTATCATCATTAATCTTCTTGTAGACATTGAACCCACTGTTTTAGACTATGTACCTGACCACGTAATAGAAATATAAATCTGTATATTCCATGTTTCCAGTCCATTTTCTAATAGAATTCTATGTGGTATACTTTCCATGAAAATCTGAGTTCTACAAGTTATCTTCTATGACTTCTACATGATAGAGAGATGTGGTTCATTCTCCTAACCATGGCTGAATTTGAGTTATAAAAGAGTGCAAGGAATGGATATAGTTGATTTGCTAACCCATTTCATCAATTAACCTACAGGATGAAGCAAAGGACAATTGGTCGCAGCTTGCAGGATTCAAGATGGAAGTAGTCAAAACAACATCTGCTGGTCATGCAAGAAGGCTTGCTTCGAATGTTGACTTCAGTTCATGCCCTGATGGTAGACTTTTACTTTTTTCTAGCTTCTAAGTATATACTTTTGTTGCATCCATCATAATCCTTTTCAATAAGTACTTTTGTCCACATGGATAGTGAGACAACTTGACAAAATTACTAGTAGTTTCTATTATTTTTAGGGCTGTATTAGTTGTTTTTACTTTTGTCCACACTGTCAACTTGTTCTCTTTGGTTTTTGTTTTTATTTTGTTCTTCACTTACATTGTTATAGCCATTTTTATTTTGTTTTTCCCTCAGTTCTTAATGCAAGATATTTTACTGGATTCATCGTTGCCCAGTTCTTCCGATAGTTTCTGATGTTTAAGACCATGGATTCTTGCAGAAGGTGCCTTGAGATTACCAAGTCTGGTATGTGGCAGATCCTAGTAGTCTTTTTTAGTTTACTCATGCTTCTGTGATTTATTATTCTTCCATAAATGAGGACTTTTACTACATAACAGAGCATAGTATGTATAGATGCCCTTCCAATCCAGAGTGAACAAATTGGCTGGGAAAATAGTACAAATTTTGATCCTAGTAGTCTGGCTTCAGGAATTTGGACATCTAAAGATGTGTGGATGGTTACTACTGTTTGTTTCCATTTGGTGGCACAAGTTCTACATTTAAAGATTCTTTTCATTTTGAGACCGTGCTTTGATGGGACCTGCACGGGATAATGGCCCTTTACATGTTCACAATACATTTAAGGATAATGGCCCATTATTGATTACAAGACTCATTACTGCTTTAGAATTATCTTTTTTTCTGAAAAAGGCCAGGACCAACTTCCCTTTTTATTGCTTTGTATCTTGTAATGAGAATGTTGTTTTTGGAATAATGACATGGTGTTGGACATAGAAATGAATGAACATAAGTTTTTTTGGTGCATCTTTCTAGTGTGTTGGGGCATTGAAGTGCTATGGTCAAATGGTGTATGACTGATGACGTAGTGATGAATGACTTTGTAGTGTGTTGGGGCATTGGGTTGTTTATATGAAGTATTTTTTTGTCATGTACAGGTACTAGCAGGTTGTAAAAAAAAATTACATGTTACACGTACAGGGGAGACTATGCCGAAATTTCGAAAAAATCTTTCCAGGTACATCCCATGGTTTTTGGGTCTACAAAGATGTGAACCTTTTCTATGAACCACTTTATTTCGTTTAAGCTGTGTTTGATTGCATATGGTGACTGTTTTTACTAGGAAATCTAATTTTACTGTATAGTTCTTCATGCATGAGATATGAAGCATATATATATTAGCTAGGCTTCTCTTACAAAGTATTGATCGATGAAGTGATTTATGCCTTGTAGGTCCATTTTTCATTGGAGAACTAATCGGGGAAGCAGCGGTACACGGAGGCATCATATGCTATATAGTACATATATACATACTTTTGGTTTTTTTGTTTATATATAGTTCAACTTTTTGTACATCCCATGGAAGACAATGTAGATACTATATATATATATATATACAATATTTCCATAGAGATTTGTCTAGTCAAGCGCTTTATGTTAATTATTAGTTATGATCGAGGACTAAGCGGCCATTACATGGAGGCATTATGCATGTAGTTCTCAATACATAATTTTGTCTTTCTTGCTTTAGTTTAACTTAGCTTGTTAAGTTATACAGTACATGGAAGTGAATGAACTACCTATATTATACTATGCATGTGTATATAAGTACATAGAAATTAATTTATTTATATATATAAAGGTTTTTGTTGTTTAGATGTTAGTATTTTGAGGTATATTGCAGGTTTTTTTTATCTTGGTACAGCAGGTTCTTTTGATATTAAAAAAAATAAATTGTAAAATTATATCGGTTTTTATTGAAACCGATATAACAAACCAATTACATATTTTTTATATCGGTTATTCTCAATCAATTATATCGGTTATAATTTAACCGATATAATAAACCATATGAAACCGATATAACAAACCAATTACATATTTTTTATATCGGTTATTCTTAATCAATTATATCGGTTATTATGAAACCGATATAAAAAATCATATGAAACCGATATAACATATATTAATTATGTCAGTTTGGTTATAAGTTACATCGGTTTTACAATAATTTATGATATAAATATATATGATATTACATCGCTTTAGGCTTAACCGATATGAAATATTACACTTATTATATCGGTTCCGTTTATCTTTTATATCGGGGGTACTTATATCGGTTTGAAATTCACTCAAAAACCGATATAATAGGTCTTTTATATCGGTTTTTAGCCGATATAAAAACCCTTTTTTCTAGTAGTACACACACACGAAAATCAATCAAAGGGGGTCCACTCATCATGTCAGTTGAAGAGTCCTAAGTACTACAGTAAAAATCTTCTCATAGGGCCTACTTTTCAACCAGATAAAATGTCCCACATGGCAGGGTCCGTAGTAGTTGTAGATTTGAAATTATTAATGAATAATTCAAAGACTCCAATTCTGATTGGAATAAAAGAAGAAGAGTTTGAATCATCCATATCTGATCTCCTTTCGAAAATGAAAGTTGTACTGAGATAGAATCCATTGCAAATCAAATTTCAAAAGTTAATCCCGATAGAATCCATTGCAAATCAAATTTCAAAAGTTAATCTCATTTTTCTCAGGATACCTCATCTTCAAATGGCAATAACTTTCAATACGACCGTCAGATCGATGAAATTTACCTGCCGTTGGAAAGTTTATTCAGAGTAGATATCATGGAGCCCAAGAATGTGCAAATCAAAGCTAGATTGACAAAGTTATGGGCCCGAAGATTTTCACATTCATTTTAAGAAGTGATTGCAATTAGATCCACACCGTTGATAATTCATTGCTGCACATCCCTTGTGGAACCTCATCTAGAGATCAGCCAAGCCATCCAAAGGTTTCTAGAAGCTTCCACCTCATTCAAATTCAAAAAGGATAAGAGATACACCTTATCAAAGAAGATAAACCAAATCTGCAGAGAAGGTGTCCAGGTTCAATGTATCTGTAAGATAACCAGAGTTATAAAAGGAACCCAAAGGAAGCATACGGGAGAGACTTCCTCCCTTGGACGTCCATTATTACTCTCTATCCTCTTTAGAGACTTCCTCCCTTAGATGCCCATTATTACTCTCTATCCTCTTTTTCTTCTTTCCCTAATTAATTTAACTTAAGAGTTATTTTTGGGTATTCTGGAGCCCTATTTCAGAAATTAGGATTTTTAGAAGAGAGATTTCTGAGTGACCGTTGTACAAGGAGATGCTATCAATGAAATTACTTATGGAGTTCTTTTCAATGGCTTGCTAGATTAATTTCTAGATTGGAGCACACAGATGAAGCTAAGTAGATCTTTGATTTAATCCATGTTATTTTTCTATTACTTTCTTGTCTCTTTTAAATGAATGCTTTATTAGATTAACAGATCTGTCTTCATGCCTTAGCAACCTCTATTTTGATTTTTAATGAAAATAGTTTGATGATTTATGCTTATTTTGATATATTATGGTTAGGGCTGAGATCTTTTGATAGTTTATGCTTAATTTGATAAGTCATGCTTATGATTTTTCATTCTATTATGAGCTGAAGGAAGTCTTGGGTTGTTATCTTATTCTTTTTATTAAAAGTTGGTTTTTGCGAAAGATAAATCCTCCGGATCCAAACATTGATTTGTTTATGATCTGAGTTATTTTGAGACAAAAAGTAGAGTAATTGCATGGATAGATTAATTATCTTGCTTAGTGGATTCTGGATGCTTTGATCTGTTTTATATATTTGATTAGTTTGTGTTTCTGAATTCTTCTAGTTTTTCTTGGATCTAATTATTTATTAATCTTTGATTTTAAAAAATCAGATTTTAAATTTTAACTTAGTAGTGCTTCCTGTGGGATCGACCTGTAATTGCCACTGTCTCAACAAGATAACTGTGCACTTGCAGTAATTTTAATGGATTGATTTAATTCACATCAAGATTTAATTGGTCCTCGGTTCGATTATGTTTTTTTTATTTTTATCTTATTTTATTCTTTTCACAAAAAAATCGCAGTTCTAACTTGGTCCATCAAATGTATGAGGAGAAGATGTAATTAACACTAAAATATATTTCATAATTCATTTGAACCAAGGAAGCATACATCAAACGATGGATGAGCTCTTTCCATCCATCATCCGATCGCGTGATTGAATATTCTAGGCCAGGTTCGGCCAACTTTTCAGGCCAATGAGCTGAAGCAGTTCAAATCTTCTGGTAAAATACACTAACAAAATGGTAAGGCACGTACCTCTTTCTCTATATAAAACCTGGACTAGACTACATTGCTTGTTCCAGACCAATGAGATCAACAAAAAAGGAACTAGTTTTTTATTTTTAATTTTTTTTCAACAAGATGGGTTCGAGTGGAATGTAGCCCCAGTTTTGAACTAATTGAGATGGGCCCCTTCATAGTTCACTTTCTCTTAGGTCAGACCAAACCCCTGGGTAGCACTACTAAAAATCCAATAATGCATACTTCTTGCAGAACTTTCATAAAACATGTAACATACTTGTAGAACATACAAGTGTTTCCCCTAAGGCTAAAATAGTCAAAACTCAATACTCAAGTTAATACATCCAGTCGGTTCGGTTTAGTCGGTTAACCGTGTTGGAATTTGAGATGCCTTGAGAAGTCTTATGAAGCATTGAAGTGTTTAGTATCTCAAGTATCATTTTATGTTGGAATTATTGTCAACACAATGTCACAAGTGTGGTGTTGATAGTGTGGTATTGATAGAGCTTCAAAGAGAAAACAGAGCTAAAACAGTTCAGGAATCAGAATTCCTGAAGCAGTGTGGTCGGTCGACCGAGGACCCCACGCGGTCGACCGGGCATGACAGATAGCTCCCAGTTATTTTGTGCCACAGTGTGTCGCCGGTCGACCGGGGACCCCATGCGGTCGACCGAGCACGGGAACCAGAATTGCGCAGAAATAGAAGTTGTGCACGAAAATTCAGGAATCTTATGTATTTCATTTGGGACTCTTTCTAAACGAATTCTAGCCTAATTTGAACACTCTTAAGGGTTACCATAACCTATATAAAGGCTTGATTGGTTCGTTTTCAAGTACAGAAGAGAAGAGAAAACAAAACAGAGGAGTTTTGGAGAGAAGAGTGATTGGAGAAGAAGGCGCTGTTGTGTGTTGCTGTGTTGCACGTTTCTACAGCAAGTGTGGACGAGAATGTGCTCATGAAGATGGTGATTCGTCCATAGATAAGTGTCTCTCTTTTTTATGCTTTAAATTTCAATTTGTAAGGGATTGAGAGAGAGAGATTGTAGAGGGGAAGGGCTGTAGAAAAATTCTCTACTTTAATTTTGTAGAACATCAAGTTGGTGCTTGGTGTTAGGGGTTTGGTGATCCTATCTGTTGGTGCAGATAAATTGTAAAGGGAGTCGGTGCTTCCTAGATAGTTGGTGCTATCTGAAACTTAAGGATTGGTGTTCTTTGTCGTTGGTGCGACTAAATAGATTCAGACCTGTTCCGGATCGGTGTTCGGACAGTCTTTGAACAGTGGACGTAGCCTTTTGGTGAACCACGTTAAATCTGGTGTCCTTGTGTGATTTGAATTGCTTTTGTTGTTAAATCGGACCTGTTTTTAAGGAATCACTGATTAACCCCCCCCCCCCCCCTCTCAGTGATCGCGATATCTAACAAACCGTGGGTTCAAACCGACAACCGACCAATGTAAGGCGGTTTCTATGATTTTTAAATTGTTGACCAAACCGATCTACATAAAACCGATCCAAACCACCCGCATTTAAGAAAGCACTAGTTACTTTTATTGTAGGGGATTTGACATATTGGCCCCTCTTAGACATTTTTATCCCAATTCCATGACTAAAGCTAAGCTAATGTCACCAGAGTCGTTTAACTCTGGTCTCCCTTTGTTTTTTTTAATTTTTTGCCCAGGATTCCATGATATCATGGGATACGAATGTAAAACGTCAAAATGCAAATCCCTAGACCGTCTTCTATCTCTCTGTTTCCCTTTTCACCTTTTCATTTCACCTCTCCTCTATTTTTTACTTCCAGCAACATCACCAGCAGGCTAAGATGAGGAAATAAGATGCTCTCCATTCTTCGGTTCCATTTCTACAAGATGAGGACTTAAGATTTTCCTTCACCAATAGCAGACGATGGTTGCAATTCTCATACAACGGTTTCACCTTCCCTTCTCTGTGTGTAGTACCAAGAGATATGATCTGAAAGTTCTCTCCAATTGAGGCATCTCCTCTACCTCACTGTTTTCTCCTCTTCTCAGAAACCCCAAGTTTCCCTCTCTCTTTTTCCTTTTTGATTATTCACTTTTTCCCTCGGCACTGAAGTTTTTCCATCAGTATCCGCAACAAATGGCAACACATCAGCATCAATTTATTCAAGGGCACTGAAGTTTGTGCTCTTTTGTGAATGCAAGTATTTTTTGATGATGTAAATGGAAGCCTTTTGTATTTGATGCTGAGTATTTTATTTTTACCGTAATGTGTAATGGGATGATATAACTGGAAATGATTTATTATAGAAAGTATAAATTTTTCTGAAGGAGATAATTTTGCACATGGTGGTTGAATTTGAAAGTCTGGGATCCTTACCCTAGAGGGGGGTGAGTAGGGTGAGCTTCTAATTAATGACCAATTATGACAAATTTTAACTTCTTTAAAATTAATTAGTCACAAGTGATGATTATAAAATAAAATGTGGAAGCTAAACAAAAACAATCATCACAAAGCATTCACCATCACACAAAGATTTATAGTGGTTCGGCCTCAATGCCTACATCCACTACCGGCTTGTGATCCAATACCCCACCGGATTTTCACTATTTATGCTTTTCAAAAAGGCTAAGCAATAACCTCTACAAGATGCTTTCCAAGGCTAACCAATAACCTCATAATGTTGTTTTTCTAGGCTAAACAACAACCTATCAATATGCTTTTATAGGCTAAGCAAGAACCTTTACACTATACTTTTCTTAGGCTGAGCAATAGCCTTTACAAGAGATGATTTCTCAAATAAGTGTCTACACAAACACTTTAAGAGATTACAATTTTAGCTCAATGTAATTCCCTCTAAATTAGGCGGATATGAAATTGTAAAACCAACAAAAACACTATGAAATGCAAAGATGAATGCTCATGATATGTGTGTGTGTGTGTGTGTGTGTGTGTGTGTGTGTGTGTGTGTGTGTGTGTGTGTGTGTGTGTGTGTGTGTGTGTGTGTGTGTGTGTGTGTGTGAATACTTCAATCAAGTTTAAAAGATAAGCTCAATCACAATATGCTTAAAGCATTTAAAAATTTAATGCACATAAAAGATTTGATTGAAGATAAAATGCTAATCACATGTAAAAGATACTAACTTGTTAATGATATGATAATAAAAAACTCACAAGTTGTATGAAACTAATTGAGTCTAAGCACATGTGATGCATTTGCAATGTTGTTTTCAAAAACAAGGTTTAACTAAAGTTCTAAATATATTGAAAACAACAAATATATTTCAACCAAGTAAATGAAACATGTTATAAAAGAAATCAAAGGTTTTGACAAAACTTGTTTTATAAAGTTTTAAAACAAACTTGGTTTGAAATCGAGGTGAAGAATCCAATCCAACTTAGATCAAAGATTAGAAGAAGTAGAGGATTCAACACATCATAGTTATCATGCTAGAAATCATTTACCAAATATTAAAACAAAGCATGTAACATATGATTAATAAAATATAAAGCTTACTTGGAGATTTAACTTCATTAATCTAAGCTTTTACTTTCCTAATGACCCTTAGTCTTCCTTAGTTCATTCCCCTTTGATTGGCCTTAGAACACTTCAAAAATGTTTTCTAGAATCATCAAATTTGGCCTTGGAATGAACTTCCTTTTATAGAAAAAGTGTCCCAACAGCTACCTGTCGGTTAACCGACATATAGGGTTTGGTTAACCGACACCCCAATGGTCATCACCCCAACGGTCATATTAAAGTGCAGTTGGGGGTTAACCGACAGGTGACCGACACCTGAACGATAGGTAATCGTTAGTACAAAATAAGAAATTTTAAGCTCTTTGGGATTCAAACCGACAACTGATTCGGTTGAGCTCGGTTCACTGTAGGTTAGCCGACACCTGACCGACAGGCCGACCGACAGCTTTAACAAAATCCCAACTTTTGCATATTTCAAAGTATTTTCTTGTGGGGATTTTTGGGGCACTAAACCAAGCATGGAATCATGATTTAAATCAATCTAAGTGTTCTAAAACATGAAACATAAATAGCCAAAAATGGTTCGAAACTTTAAAACCAATGGCTTGCTTGATTTATAAAACTTCTTTTCAAATTAAATGCATCCAAGTTAAAAACCAAAACATACATGTAACATATGATATACAAGATTTAAAGCAATGCATGAGTAAATCAAGATTTCAAGATTTTCTAAATCAATTCATGTGTGAAAATTCGAATGATGCTAAAATAATAATGCACCCATCAAATTGAAATATACAAAATCCGTAACAGAATTTGTTGGTGGGTTTATTTCTTATGTTTGTGTTGCAAGAAAAGTGGATGAAGAGGATTATCCCATGATATCATGGCTTTTCGCAGGTTGTCATAGATAACTCTAAACTCCATAATGTCATGGGACTGTATGATGATATCCAGATGTTTGTACATTACATTTGCATAAAATAATTTGACAAACGCATTATGCTTCATTGTTGTAATCAATATATGCAATAGAGACCAAGAAAAGTCATGATATCATGTGAACTAAGGTGTGCCCAGAACTTGAAAAACCAATGATATTATGTGAATTTAGTGATTCCTCCATAAAATAATCCCATGATAGCATGGCTTTTCTATAATACATTTGGGTAAAACGTTAATCCAACAACAAAGCTTTAAAAATGATGCCCATATAGACTTCGAAATGATGGTCATGTGCTAGTTTTCCATGCTCTATTGTTATTGATTCCTATATAAAATACAAACGTTACTTACAAAATGCAGACAATTTGTAATATAGAAACTAAACAAGCCATGATATCATGGGATAATCCCATGATAGCATGGTTTTCTGCAATACATTTTGGTAGAACGTTAGTCCAACAACAAAGCTTTAAAAATAATGCTCATGTAGACTTCGAAATGATGGTCATGTGTCAGTTTTTCACACTCTATCATTATTGATTCCTAAATAAAATACAAATGTTACTTACAAAATGCAAACAAAAGCCATGATATCATGGGATAATCCCATGATAGCATGGCTTTTCTGCAATACATTTGGGTAAAATTTTAGTCCAACAAAAAAAAAAAAACAGCAGAAATGATGTAAATGTAGACTTATTTTGCATTGTATGTCATTGTCTTTTCCCTTTAGAATTCATTACAACAGCAGGGGGACTAATTTATGCAACAGTCATACATTAGAAATGGTAGCCATGTTTTTTAAGAACTTTTCACTTGACAACCAAATTGAAATGGGTCTGACAAAAATGAATTTCCCATAATGGCTTCCGACATCATTACATCTCTTCCACATGTGTTAAACCCTTAGTTTATTATTCAAATACATGGAGAATACTAAATTGAGTCAAGCAAAACCAGGAAAACTTGGGGTTCTGAGAAGAGGAGGAAAAGTGAGGCGGTGGAGATGCTCAATGGAGAGAACTTTCAGATCAATCTCTTGGTACTACACACAGAAAAGGAAGGTGAAATCGTGTATGGGATCACAACCATCGTCTGCAATTGGCGAAGGAAAATCTTAAGTTCTCATCTTGTAGAAATGGAGCCGAAGAATGGAGAGCATCTCAAGTCCTCATCTTAGCATGCGGGTGATGTTCTGGAAGTAAAAAACAGAGGAGAGGTGAAATGGAAAGGTTGGAAGATAAGAAGACGGTTTGGATTTGCATTTGACTTTTACTCCGGATCCCATGATATTATGGATCTGGGCAAAACAAGTAAAAAAAAACAAGGAATATCAGAGTCAACGACTCTGGTGACATTAGCTAGCTTTAGTATGAATTGGGATAAAAATGTCTAGAGAGGCCAATATATCAAATCCCTTATTTTATTTAGAGTCAAAACCTATGTCAGAGAAATGACATGGTATTGTTGGAAATAGGTGTGCCTCTAGATAGGTTCAAAAACTTTGACCCACTGACGCAGGGATCAACTATCCATAAGGCTATAAAACCCAATCCAAGATCTATGTCCTCAATCTCAGCCATCATGATCAGGAAATACAATCTATTTACAAGGATAGAACCAGCAACTAATAACTCTACAACATGCAAGGAAGTAGATTATACCTTTGGAGCTCGGTTGTGCTCTAATGGAGAAGTTGCGTCTTTCTTTGATGATGAAACGCTTTCACTAATCAACTGGGATCTCCAAGACCTCTTGATCTTCCACGCTATGACCCGTATTAGATTCTCCTTTTTCTCAAGAAGATGGTGGGATCTCCAAGAGAAAACTACTAGGAACTCTAGGGAGGAACTAGAAGGAAAACTAGAAGAGGGAAGAGGAGAAGAGCTCGTGCAACACTTGCACTAGGGGGCTTGGGCGTGAATCCCTAGGTGGATTTATGCATGGGACGTCCAAGGCCCTCTTCTCCTCTTATTTATAGCTTTTGCAAGCCCAACTTACTAATTTCCATTAGAAGTCTTACTTCCAAAAATTAGTAACTATCTCTTCTTAATTAAAATAGAAGTCTTACTTCCATTAATTAATTAGTAACTTACCATATCATAATTAGAAGTCTCACTTCAAATATGATTAGTAACTTTCCAATTCCTTTCTAATTAAAATAGAAGTCTCACTTCTACTAAAATTAGTAAGTCTACTATTACCACTATTAGAAGTCTCACTTCTACTAGAAATAGTAACTTTCCTTTTAGAGTTCAACTAGAATTAGATACTTTCTAATAATTGGGCTAGCGTGGGGACCACTAGGGATTCCTTAGAAAGTTGGCTCCAACTGGGACACGCGACCCCACAACTCATGTGTAATCCGGGCCCACAGTTAATTGCAAATAACTCAACTATATAAATGCAATTGAACTCCAGTCTTAGGAATATTACATAGAAGACCCTAAACTTCCACATTACCACAAGTAGACCCCTCTATCAATATCCATGGATCAATTGGACCTGTCTTCCAAACTTGATCCATATCTTATTATCCTTGAGCCCCAATTAATTATAATGATCAATAGGTACCTTTCCAATTAACTCTTAATCGGAATGGGTGCGCACTTACCAATGATAAATCCATTAATTGGCAGAAGGGGATATTAGAGATAGATTCCTTCTTGACTATTGAATGTTCCCACAGCTCTACTACCATGTACCCAAATCACCGAGGTGTTGACCTACAGTTGGCCTCACTCATTGGTGACTCAAAGCAAATGAATAGATAGAAACTTGAGTTCATTAATGTCTCAGGATTGAGAGCCTATTGCTAGGGAATTATGAGAGCAGACCTTAAAATAAAGACAGTGTTTATAAGGTGCTTCTCATGGTCCTTCAATACATCCAATGTACCAACACAATGATCCAGAATCTTTCATTCTGATGATCGAGACAAATCACACTATCTCATAGTGATCAAAGTGCTGCAACCTTGTCAGTATGAGATGTCCAGTCTCATCACTGGTTGTGAATATATTTTAAGTATAAGATTTGTCCATACATGTCTCCCGTATGTGGATCTCATCCATACACATGTATTACATCTAATATACTTGTGGACCCCGGTTCATCTCATGAACCATCATGTCATTCGTATTGGTTATGTGCAAGTATATAATAAATCACCATTCATCTCATGAAAGGAAAGCATGAATATACTGATAAATAAAGAAATTAATCAATTTATTATATCATCTACTGGATTGAGTCCATAAAACTAACAGTATTTGACCCTAACATACTAGATACCACGTTTGTCTATCATCATACAAATGGTTTGCATCATGCTTGTATGAACTCTGGGTCATTCAATGGCCATTGGATGTTGCCTCACGGATCGAGGACTTGTGAGAATTACAAAGGAATGATGATAGGAGGAAAAGAAGTAAAACAAATGGGCCGAAGTGGATTCTAGAAATTTGATCCCCCTATACTCGGTTTACCTGAAAAATCTATTTACTTATAACTCTCTCTACTTGGATTTATAGGTTATCCGAACAAATTTTGTAAATTTATAAGGGTTAGATGGTTTATCATTATTTGTATGATGATCGTTGCTGTGCTTTGTTTATACTTATGGCCCATTATGACAAATCCAATCCCCTGTAGGAACAACAAACCCCTTTAAATTGGCACCACACTGACTTGCTCTAGATTAGTCCAAATAAACTATCACAAATATTATTTGTGTGATATGTAGTCACCAAGCTCGATGAGTTAAAATAAGGGATAGAACTGTGTAATTGGACTGATATTGAATGGTAATTAATCCCCTGCTGATCAATCCATCTTCATTTCCCCATCATGCATCACAGCGGACTCCACCAGGACGGGGCAGAACTAGGGGGGCTAAGGGTGAGCAATGGCCGCTGCAGAAATTTTTCTTTTTTTACATTGGCCCTAGAAGAAATTTATTTTTTACATAATGGTCCCCAGGAAAACTTCCTGCTTTTGCCATTGCACAAAGAGTTGTTTTCAAGGAAAGTCCCAGGTTAATTCGATGAGCCAAAAGCTTATTTATATTATTTGGCATATCAGAATAGTACAAGTAGCATCACCCAATACGTCCTTTTGGACCACCTACAATAGTGTTTTTCTTTTTCTATACGCTTGCTCCAAAAATTAATAACACCCAACATGGCGGCTGAGCCGCATCCTATTTTGTATTCCTCTCCAACTTGTGGCGTGTAATCTCTTTTCCTTGCAATAAAATTGCATTTCAGCAAGATAAATAATAATAAAAACACATGGAAGCCTCAGTCTCATAAGGGGAAGGTCCTTGCCATCTTATGGTGAGGACCACTGTGTGGGGCCCACCTTAGCACTCCATGTCGAATTAAGCATGTTGCTAAGACCACGGGTGGATCTTTCAATCAAGTCTTAATCTGTGATCCTAAGAGAGTTTGGATGAGGATCAAACTCTGGTAAAGAGTCTTGAATCAACATCTAATTCAAGTGAGGCTAATCTCTTTGGTGAAGGGATGTAGGATTCCAGGAGCGGTAGAGTACATAAATGGTCGTAACTCCTTGAGATTGTTATAAATAAGGGAGATGGGGGCCCTTAGCTAATCATCTAGAAGATTTGAGAGCATTTGCAATGATTTCGCAGGATCTATCTCACACCCGAACGCACAAAGGTTCTTGGCAAGTTCGGTTCCGGCAATCACCTAGGACCAACAATTCCAACCAAAATATATTTGAAGTTGTATGAATGCGATCGATCTTCTTAATTTTATTACATTATAGACTAATTCAGTTGTATGAATGCGATTGTGTGGGGAAATTCCCAGAGCTACAGGATTAGGCTAATCACAGCCATCATACGGGGCTAAACATTCTCACGTGCCATCCGCGTGCCATCCGCGTGCCATCCACGTGGCACCGGTCTCATCCCGGCTACCAGGGCAGAGGCCTTGGCCGACATCATACATCTCCAGGCCACAAGCGCCGAACTGGATCACCTCGGGCATCATCTCGGCAGAGAGTCCACATCGGCAAGGCCACCCCGGACGCTATCTCCGCAGATAACCCTACCTCGGCTAAAGCCACCTCGGCTGAAGAAGCCAGAACAGTAACCGAAGCGAGAAAGAACCTTCGCCTAGACCCTTCATCCCCCACGTCACCAAACACGTGGAAGGATAGGGTCACGATCTAGTGGGACAGACACGACGTCCAGCCGCCCACTATCTTTCGCCAGATCGCCACGTGGCAGCATCCAGCGGCTGAGGCCACATCAGGGCAAGGCCCGAGGGCAGATCCGCTGGTACTCCTACCGCCAAAGGCGCCCAACACAATCTGGCCCAACAAGACATGCATTTAATGCAATGTGGGCTGACCCGACTGGCATTTAATGCTGAGTGGGCCGGATTAGACCGCATTTATTACTTTGTGGGCTGATCATGACTTCCCAGTCAGATCATGGGACCCACGCCCAGATATTCTCAGAAAGATACGATCCACTCCTCTATAAATAAACCCTCAAACACCATGCAAGGTACGCACATCCCATACACAGAGCCCTTACTCTGTCTCTCCTCCTCCTCTCCTTCCATTGTTCCAGTTCATACACTGACTTTGGCATCAGAGAGCCTTGCGCCGCTCAGGCCAGGGTCCTCTGACCGTTTGCTACTCCTTTTCAGGCTCTCGGACGGCATCCAGACATCTCAGACACCATCATCTTCTCGGATAAGTCCTATAAGGCACCCTCTTATTGTGGGTCATCATTTTCTGCACCTACAATTGGCGCCGTCTGTGGGAAAGAAATATCCAGCCATCCAAACCTCTCAAAACTTTCCCAATCTTCCTAACCTCATCCATTCAGAAAGCCATGCCTCCGAAAGCTAAGAAGGGCGTAGAATCTTCAGGAGCAGCGCTCGCGCTGCCACCACCGCCAACGGAAGTCCCTCCTCAGGGGCAGTCCCGCGTGGTGCAAGGGACGACTGCAGGCGAGGGCCGCCTGGGCTCCCAACTCTTTGTCGAGATCCCCTTTCCAAGAGGGAGTCGAGACCTCACTCTCAGCGACGAGGTCCCGCCACCCGGACGCGATGAGCGTCAGCATCAGCGTCCTCGGAAGGACAAAGCCGTGGCCGTGGGAGAAACGCGCCACGCTCAACCCCCCGGAGAGGCTTCCCGAGGCTGCCCTCCTCCAGAAGCAACTCCGGAAGCAAGAGCGGATGATTCGCAAGCTCCAGCAGCAGCTGAAGGCAGTGCAAACTGCCTCCTTGAGGGAGGTCTCTGAGCCCCAAGGGAAAAAGAAGGGCGCTCCCAGCAGGGCAGCCCAGCCTCCTCGTGAGGACCTCAGGCATCATCTGGACCAGAAACGGGGCCAGATTCGTGACGAAGGCTCGAGCAACAGCCGGAGTCACCATAGTCGCGATGGCCGAACTCATAGCCATCACAGTCCGAGCCGCCCCAAGCGAAAGTCCAGAGTTCAGACTCCAGAGGAGGACGACGAGCAGGAGTGGTTCGACAAGCGCGTCAGGCGAGCTCTCCAGCACAACCTAGACATGCGGGACCAGAAGCAGCTCTGCGGTCACACTGATCTCGGGGGCTCTCCCTTCACGAAGGAGATCGAGCGCACCCCCTTGCCCAGGAAGTTCTCCGTTCCGCGGTTCGTCCCCTACGACGGACTGTCAGACCCGTCTGCACACCTCCGACACTTCTCCCAGAAGATGTCTATCTGGGGAAATGAGGGCCACCTAAACTGTAAGATCTTCTCCTCCAGTTTGGGTGACCTCCCCCTGAAGTGGTTTTGCTCTCTCCCAGAGCAGTCGATTCCCAGTTGGAAGGAGCTCCAGCTCTCCTTCCTGAAGAAGTTCCAAGCATACACCGTCGTCCCCAAGAAGGAAGGGGACCTCATCGCCCTGAGAATGAAGCAGGGCGAAACTCTCGCCAAGTTCACCCACCGATTCTGGGCGATCTACAGCCAGATCGAGGGCGCAAGGGAGGGGATATCCGTCTACGCCTTCCAGCATGCCCTGATCCCCGGCAGCGACTTGCGGAAGGACTTGGCCGGGGACACCCCAGAGTCCATGTCAGAGTTAATGTCCCGGGTGAAGCGCTTCATCGCCCGGGAAGAAGATGAGATCCGAGCTAAAGATCGGGACGGGCATCCAGAGCCCGAACAGAAGAATAGCCAGCCTCGGCAAAGAGGCGGGAGGCCCTCCCAGAAGCAGGAGTCCAAGCGGGACTGGGTCTCCAGCTCGGCGAAGCCTTCGTCGTCCAGGTCTGGGGGCAATTGGAAGCCCAGACCTCCCTCCAGCGCCAGTCAGAGCGTCAATGTCGTCTTCAAGGAGCCGATCTACCGCATCCTGGCCAAAATCAAGTCCAAGCCGTTCTTTAAGTACCCTCCGCCCCTGAAGAGTGAACCCACCGAAGGCTCCCGGAGCAAGCTCTACTGCGCCTTCCATAAGGGCAACGGGCACAGGACTGAAGAATGTAGGTCTTTGCAGTGGTATCTGGAGAAGCTGGCCAAAGAGGGCCACATTCCAGAGTTTATCAAGGAGGGTGATGCCGGCGGCAGCGAGGGCCGGGTTCACCAGAGCACGGCCCCGGCTCCAGACAGCGAGGACTCAGAGAAGATCATCAATGTGATCCATCTGGCGTCCTCGGCTCCCGCTTCCTCGTCCCGGGGAAGCTCCCAAACCCGTGCCGAAGCCAGGCGCGCTTCGCACGAGAAAGAAGTGATGAAAGCCGACCTCGCCCCGGCATCCAAGAAAGCCCGCCGCGACAAACCAGCCATCTCGTTCTCGGATCGAGATCTAGAGGGGGTCCAAGTCCCTCACAACGACCCCCTGCTCCTCACCATGAAGTTAAGAGACTTCACCGTGAAGAGGATCCTCGTCGACTCCGGCAGCTCCTCCGAGGTCCTCTACTACGACTGCTTCAAACGGATGAAACTCTCCGAAGCAGACCTCACGGAGGTTCGTGCACCTCTGCTAGGGTTGTCCGCAACACCAGTCTACCCCAAGGGTAGAATCACCTTGGAAACTCAAGTTGGCGGAGCCTCCGTGACAGCCGACTTTCTGGTTGTGGATGCCCCTTCCCCCTACAATGTCATTCTGGGCAGGACGTGGCTCCACAAGCTAGAGGCAGTTCCCTCTTCCTACCACCAAAAGCTGAAATTCGTCCACGAGAACGAAGAAGGCAAGCTGGAGGTAGTCACAGTGAAGGGAGACCAGCAGCAGGCCAGGCAGTGCGTGTTAGCCGCAGTTCCAGCGGTAAAGGAGCCAGAGCGCGTTAACCTGGCCGAATTCGAAAAGGGCCTCGATGAGATCGGCAGGGACCCTGAGAAGAAGAGCATCGAGGACCTAGCCGAGGTCAGGCTAGACCCGGCAGACCCAGACCGTTTCTTCCTGATCGGCACCCAGCTGTCGGGCGAAGAAAGGGCCGAACTCTCTCGGTTCTTGATGCAGAATGTGGACGTCTTCGCTTGGAGCCCAAGTGAGATGCCCGGGGTCGACCCTGGGGTCATGTGCCACAAGCTCAACGTCGACCCTGACCACAAGCCAGTAGTGCAGAAGGCCCGCAGAACCGGGCTGCAGCAGACAGATGCGGTCGTGGAAGAGGTCGACAACCTGCTAAAAGCAGGGGCCATCCGGGAAGTCCAGTACCCGGTATGGCTGGCCAACACGGTGGTCGTCAAGAAGAAAACTGGAAAGTGGAGGGTGTGCGTAGACTTCACCGACCTGAACAGGGCTTGCCCTAAGGATAGTTTTCCCCCTCCCGAAGATCGACCAACTGATTGACGCCACCGCTGGTCATGACCGAATGAGCTTCCTCGACGCCTACCGAGGCTATCATCAGATCCCTCTCTATGGGCCCGACGAGGAGAAAACATCATTCATCACCCCCCGCGGCACATACTGCTATAGAGTAATGCCCTTCGGGCTGAAGAACGCGGGGGCGACCTATCAGCGCCTCGTCACGAAGATGTTCCAGGCCCAGCTCGGCCAAACGGTGGAGGTATATATCGACGACATGGTCGTCAAATCTGTGCGCTCCGGCGACCACCTGGCGGATCTCGGCCGAGTTTTCGACATCCTTCGCGCCTACAAGCTCAAGCTCAACGCTTCCAAGTGCGCCTTCGGCGTAGCCTCTGGCAAGTTCCTCGGCAGCTTGGTGACGCGGAGGGGGATAGAGGCCAATCCAGACCAGATCACCGCCATCCAGGACATCCAGAGTCCCTCCACCACAAAGGAAGTTCAAAAGCTTACGGGAATGGCCGCCGCACTCAATCGCTTCATCAGCCGCTCATCAGATAAGTGCAGGCCTTTTTTCCAGCTTTTGAGGAAAAATTTGAAATTCCAATGGACCCCCGAGTGCGACCAGGCATTGGCCGCACTCAAAACTTATTTGATGTCACCCCCATTACTCTCCACCCCGACTCGGGGGGAGATTCTGTATTTATACCTAGCGGTCTCGGATCACGCAGTGAGCTCCGTCCTCATCAGGGAGGACGAGGGAGTTCAAAAGCCGATCTATTACACGAGCAAGACCCTGCTCGATGCCGAGACCAGGTACCTTCTGTTGGAGAAGCTTGCGTTGGCTCTTGTCACCGCCTCCCGCAAGCTCTCCCATTATTTTCAATCCCACACTATTGTGGTGATCACGGAGCACCCACTCCGTTCCTTGTTCAAGAAAGCTGACTTTTCAGGGCGCATATCAAAGTGGGCAGTTGAATTGGGGCAGTATGACATACAGTACCGTCCCCGAACTGCAATCAAAGCCCAGATTCTGGCAGACTTCATAGTCGAATTCGCCTGCCCCAACCAGGCTCAGACCCAGCTCGGCACGGCACTGGGGGGCACAGGGCAAGAGCCAGCAGAAACAGAAGTCCAGCAGTCTCCCACCTCGGCATGGAGGATCTTTGTCGACGGGTCGTCCACCTCCAAGAGAGCTGGCGCCGGCATAGTTTCTCCAGTCGCCAGAGGGACTGGTCATAGAGCAGGCTTTCACCCTCGACTTCAAAGCGACGAACAATGAGGCAGAGTACGAAGCACTGATCGCAGGGTTGAACAGCGCCCGAGTCCTCGGAGCCCAGCACCTGGAAATCTTCAGCGATTCTCAACTGGTAACTAGCCAGCTCGCTGGAGACTACCAGGCCAGGGACGACAGGATGGCGGCCTACTTAGCCCTGGCAAAAAAGCTACTCTCCCAATTCCAGAAAGCCGAGGTCAGGCAAATCTCCCGAGATACCAACACGCACGCAGATGCGCTTGCGAACCTGGCCTCCGCTGTTGAAGCAGGAAAGAAGAGGACCATCGAGGTCGGGTCAGTATCAAGGTCAAGTCTAGAACTCCAGTCATCTCGGCTTGTCCTCTGTGCTGACCTCGGCCCCAGCTGGATGGATCCAATCGTTGCCTACCTGAAGGATGACCAGCTCCCCGAGGACAAGACTGAAGCCCACAAGATCAGGCTCAAGCAGCCCGCTTTTGGCTCTCTCCAGAAGGCAAACTCTACAGGAAGTCCTTCACAGGCCCGTACCTCCAATGCGTCCACCCGTCCAAGGTGGACGACTTCCTGTACGAGATCCATGAAGGAATCTGCGGCAGCCATATAGGAGGCCGCTCATTGGCCTACAGGGCAATCAGCCAGGGTTACTGGTGGCCCTACATGCAGAAGGACGCCCAGGTCTACGCCAGAAAATGCGAGAAATGCCAGAAGTTCTCCCACTCTCTCCATCAGCCAGCGCAGGATCTGAGCCCCCTCTCCAGTCCATGGCCCTTCGCTCAATGGGGCCTGGACATTGTGGGGCCCCTTCACCGAGCTCCAGGGAACAAAAGATGGTTGATAGTGGCTACGGACTACTTCACCAAGTGGATAGAGGCTGAACCGTTGTCTTCCATCACGGACAGGGACTCCAGGAACTTCGTCTGGAAAAACATCCTCACGAGGTTCGGCATCCCCCGGACCCTGATTTCAGATAACGGGACTCAGTTCGATTCCAAATCCTTCAGAGATTTCTGCCAAGAGCATGGCATCAGAAACCATTACTCCACCCCGGCATATCCACAGAGTAATGGCCAGGCAGAAATCTCCAACAAAGTGATCCTGGACGGCCTGAAGAAGCGACTGAACAAGGCAAAGGGCAGATGGACAGAAGAGCTTCCGAGCGTGCTGTGGGCCTATCGAACAACTCCAAGGAGGTCCACTTCGGCGACACCATTCTCTCTGGCCTACGGTATGGAGGCGGTCATTCCCCTGGAAATCGGCCTCCCTACCCTGAGGACAGAGCTGGTCGACCAAGGCCGAAATGAGACGAACCTGGCAATGGAGCTGGAGCTAGCGGACGAACGGCGAGAAGCTGCAGCCCTGAGACTAACCGACTATCAGCAACGGTTAGCCAGGGCATACAATCAGAATGTCAAGGAAAGAAGGTTCACCACGGGAGAGCTCGTTTTAAAGAAGACCCTGCCAGCTGACAGAGAACCAAATGAGGGGAAGCTTGCCCCGAACTGGCACGGCCCATTCAGAATAGTTTCACTGGCAGGAAAGTCAGCCTACAAGCTCGAAGACTTGGATGGCAAGCCATTGCCAAGACCGTGGAATGCATCCCACTTGAAGAAATTCTATTTCTAAAGATGTAGTGAACTTCAGAATCAATAAAAAGCAGTTTTTGCCTTGTCGTCAATCTGTCTCTCTGGTCGACTCCGGCAACACAGGCTCAACGCCTTGGAAACGGCATAAAAGAGTTCCTACACTCAGCCTTTCCTAAAATCCCGTGTCTTGGACACACAGGCTCAACGCCTTGGAAACGGCATAAAAGAGTTCCTACACAGCCTTTCCTAAAATCCCGTGTCTAGGACACACAGGCTCCACGCCTTGGAAACGGCTTCGAGTTCCTACACTCAGCCTTTCCTAAAATCCCGTGTCTAGGCACACAGGCTCCACGCCTTGGAAACGGCTTCGAGTTCTACACTCAGCCTTTCCTAAAATCCCGTGTCTAGGGCACACAGGCTCCACGCCTTGGAAACGGCTTCGAGTTCTACACTCAGCCTTTCCTAAAATCCCGTGTCTGGCACACAGGCTCCACGCCTTGGAAACGGCTTCGAGTTCCTACACTCAGCCTTTCCTAAAATCCCGTGTCTAGGGCACACAGGCTCCACGCCTTGGAAACGGCTTCGAGTTCTACACTCAGCCTTCCCTGTCTCCGCTGCTCCTTTCCTAAAATCCGTGTCTAGGGCACACAGGCTCCACGCCTTGGAAACGGCTTCGAGTTCCTACACTCAGCCTTTCCTAAAATTCCGTGTCTCAGGGCACACAGGCTCTACGCCTTGGAAAAGGCCTGCAGTTCCTACACTCAGCCTTTCCTAAAGTCTGGGTTCATAAGCCCCTCAAGGCAGTCCGGCCAAAGACAGTTTTCTGGAGACCGGGTTCATACACCCGTCAGAAGGCCACTGCCGAACTCGCTCCGCCGAGCCAAGATCAACGGAATGGGTCCACCTCGGCACAATGCAGCTCTCCTCGGCTAAAACAAGCCCTTTCGGCCGAGGTCAGTTCCAGCATTCAAACGCAAATCCAAGCATTCCGGAACAGCGCAAAGTAGTAAGAAAAGAACTCAGAAGTACTGTACATGGCTTGGATAATCAGGAAAGTCCTTTTCATTTATTATGAACTGCTTTGTTACAAGAACTACAGAACAGAAAGGAGGATCGCAGTCCTCTGAAAACAGAAAATGAAGCAGAAAATAAAGCGACAGAAAGACTCTGATCTTCACTTGACTCTTCAGGCGTCGCTGACTCTTCAGGCAGAAGGCTCCTGGAGGTTCTGAGCGAACCATGGACCCCGCTGGGCTCTGCCACACCCTCGGTGGCAGTGGGAGCGGCAGAGCTTGAAGAAATCTCGCGGACCAGCAGAGCTCCAACCCGCCTTCCGTACGATGGGCGCACAGGGTCGCGTTGGACGAGAATGCGCCACCGTCCCCTCGCAGCGCATCCTCACTCTGTCTGGCCAAGGGCCAGTGCCCATGGACCCGCGTTCAGAGAGCGCGTGGCCCACGGGGAGTTCCTTCAGAGAGCGCGCAGGCCACGACAGCCTTCCCCCCTTGGGGGCAGCCGTCCAACGGCGCAGGGTTTTCCCCCGGATCAAGTAATCTCAGGCAGCTCCCAGACATGGTCCTTATGTTCCTTCCTTCTCCCATGGCGAACCTGTTCCCCCTATTTATAGGATGGAAGAAGGCCCAGTCTCCAAAAGGAGTTATGGGGCGAAGTCCCCCACGCGTTGTTGGGAAGGCGCGACTATTGACCAGCGAACCCTATGGCGCCACGTGTAGACATCCGTCAGACTCCCTCGTCTGCCGCGCCACCATGTTCATTGCTATTCAAGATCACCTAAGATACGGAGGATCAGCGCGAATACCAATGGAGATCACCCAAGATACGGAGGATCAGCGCGAATACCAATGGAGATCACCCAAGATACGGAGTATCAGCGCAAATACCAAAAAAGATCTTAAGGGAGCACTCTACCGAACTCAAGCAATCAAAGAACTCAAGCTTAAAAGAGAAAAGCACGGGTATTTCAGAAAACCTTCATTTGTATTAAAGTTTCAATCATTACAGTGTCAGCAAATACAAATCGAAGAAAATTACAAAGCATAAAGCAAAGAAGCAAAAATCCCAAGGACCCGATGTCCCGAGGTCATGACCGGTCAGTTGCACGAGCTGCGGCGTCAGAGGCTTCGCCGGATGGACGGGCAGAGTTCGGCACCGGAAGCGGGTACGGAGGCGGCTCCCGAAAGGAGCGGTGGCCCTCCGAGACCCCGACCTCTTTCAGGCCGGCAAGCCACCCTTTCGCCCAAGCCTTATCCCTCACCACAAGAACCCTTTCCTTGTAGTGGGCGGTGACCTGCACTTTGGCATCCTCGAAGGCGGCATCACACTCGGACTCGAGCTTAGCCTCGGCTTCGTCCGCCCTCTTGGACTCGGATTCAAGCTTCGCCTCGGCCTCGTCCGCTCTCTTGGCCTCGGCTTGAAGCAGGGCCGCATAATCATCTCCCATCTTCGAAATGGAGACCTCGAGCTCGGCCGACTTTGTCCTCTCCGCCTCGGCCTCCTCCCTCGCCTGCTCGAGCTTCGCCGCGAATTCCTCTTCTGCCTTGGCCAGCTTCTGGCTCACAGCGTCCAGGGACTCTTGCAGGCCGTTCTTCTCCACGGACAGCTCGGCAGCGTCCGCGCCGTACCTCCAGATCCTATCAGCAACGGCCATGGACTTCTGAGCCGCCTGTCAAATGAAGACGTACATGTTAGATCCAAAGAGCGTCAGACGCTAAATTGCTGGTTTAGCAAAGGAAAATGAAGATTTACCACGAGGTTGGACTGCAGCATCGACAAGATCAGCTTCTGATCGCTGTACTTATCCAGCCGCTCCATGTCCCGGGGAAGGGCACAGGCTCGCCCAAGGGCCTCGAGGACCGGGAGATCAATCCTGTGAAGAATGCTATCCTCCACCGTCATCGGCCTCCCCGGCCCGAGCATGAAGCCTGGCTCCCATAACTGCGGCCCCGGCGGCAACGAGGCAGCGGCCGAGCTAGGGCCCGCATCAGTCCTCGGCATCTTCAGCGGCCGAGTTTCCTCCTGCTCGACCTCGGCTGGGGGCGAGCGTACCCCTAGGTCAACAGGGCCAGGGGGCACGGGTACCTCCACCGCCTCTGCAGGAGAAGCCACCCGAGCCCTCGGAGACGGACGCCTCGGAGAATCTACCGGCTCCTCGGGGGCTCGGACGTCCTCCACTCCAAGCGCCAAGGCCTCGAGATCCTCGAAGGACAAACGCCTGGTGTGCCTCATCCCGGATCCTGGCGAGGGAGATCGGGCAGATTGACTCGATTCCCTTCCTGAGACCTGGGGTAGTCTCGATTCTGCTAAGGAAACTAGGATTCCAGACGCTGCCCTAGCTTCAGACGACGCCCGCGAGGGCTCTGCGACCTCCGGAACGGCCCGCTCCTGACCAACCCCGGATCCGGCACCTTCACTCGGGATCGGCTCTACGGTGCCCCTCAGATACCCGCGGTACTTCGGCTCATATCCTAGCAGCGACCAAGCCGCCCTACCGTCGTGACCGCTGTACCGCTTCACCAGACGGAGCCAGGCATCGTTCCTCTTCCAGATGTATTTGGCTGCCCGTCTCCTCTCCTTCAAAGCTGCAGCAGTCAGAATCATAAGCACGGCAGAATAAAAAGAAACTTATGAAAAAAGAAAAGAAACGGAGGATGTTTACTTGGGATGGTGCCGAAGTGACGGGGGACCTGGTAGCCTCTATCGGTGTCGGCTTCCCCAAACTCCCAGTTCCCCGAAACATATAGAAGATCGTCCCCGGCATATTTGCTCGAATCCTCCAAGTATCGGACGAAGCCGTCTCGGCCTGACTTAGCCCGGAGATAATAAGATTCCCCGGACCTGCATATGTCATAGACGTCCTCAAGATCGAAGACGCCGAAGTCGGTGCCCAGGACCTCATTCAACTTGACCGTGCCCATCACGATCTTGAAGGCATTCGGCAGCAGTTGGCAAGGGCAGAGACGCCACTGACTAAGGCATCTCCTGAGAAGCGGATGAAGGGGGAATCGGACCCCGCCTTCTATCACAGCCACCAGCGGAAAAGGCATCCAGCCTCCCAGAAAGGCGCGAGGGTTGTAGCCATGGGGATCAGCACCCCTGACTTGGACATCAGCAGGGATCCTAAAGGCTGACCTAAAACCCTCGATCGCTGCCTCGCTCTCTAACCAGTGGTTGTAAATCCCCATTCCTATCCCAGTCTAAAAGCAGAGAAACCCGCAGAAGAAGAAGCAGAGCAGAAAGAACTTACGGAAGCAGAAAGACGCTGGACAGCGAAGAGGCTCAACCTCAGCAGCGCACCACTTCTCGGATGAAGCTCCCTCACAGTAGCCTTCCCTCTTCTGACGCTCGTCTCTGATTCAGAATCGCAAACGAAGGATGGAACAGACCTCAACTGCCCTATAAATAGCAGAGAGTTCCCCCTTTTTACAGAAACCCTAATCGGGCGTGCCAAGGGGCGCCCTCCTCCTGGGATTTCGCGCGAATCATTTCGGAAATTTATTGCGCCTCCCTGAAGCGGCGCGCAAATCATTTCAAAAATTGATTGCGCCCCTGACGAAACGGCGCGTACGACCTCGAAGAGACAGACAACCAGCCCAGGAACGACACGTGGAACCGTCGAACTGTCTTCAGCATTGAATAGGGGACGCCATTTATCACCTCGAACATCCAAAGCGACAGCGAGTCAGGGCCGAAAGAGGATCTCCTACAGATAGACCCGGCACATAGCTCCCGACCTCACGGCACTGACGTTCTACGCGAGCTCAGAAGCTAGGGGGCAATTGTGTGGGGAAATTCCCAGAGCTACAGGATTAGGCTAATCACAGCCATCATACGGGGCTAAACATTCTCACGTGCCATCCGCGTGCCATCCGCGTGCCATCCACGTGGCACCGGTCTCATCCCGGCTACCAGGGCAGAGGCCTTGGCCGACATCATACATCTCCAGGCCACAAGCGCCGAACTGGATCACCTCGGGCATCATCTCGGCAGAGAGTCCACATCGGCAAGGCCACCCCGGACGCTATCTCCGCAGATAACCCTACCTCGGCTAAAGCCACCTCGGCTGAAGAAGCCAGAACAGTAACCGAAGCGAGAAAGAACCTTCGCCTAGACCCTTCATCCCCCACGTCACCAAACACGTGGAAGGATAGGGTCACGATCTAGTGGGACAGACACGACGTCCAGCCGCCCACTATCTTCGCCAGATCGCCACGTGGCAGCATCCAGCGGCTGAGGCCACATCAGGGCAAGGCCCGAGGGCAGATCCGCTGGTACTCCTACCGCCAAAGGCGCCCAACACAATCTGGCCCAACAAGACATGCATTTAATGCAATGTGGGCTGACCCGACTGGCATTTAATGCTGAGTGGGCCGGATTAGACCGCATTTATTACTTTGTGGGCTGATCATGACTTCCCAGTCAGATCATGGGACCCACGCCCAGATATTCTCAGAAAGATACGATCCACTCCTCTATAAATAAACCCTCAAACACCATGCAAGGTACGCACATCCCATACACAGAGCCCTTACTCTGTCTCTCCTCCTCCTCTCCTTCCATTGTTCCAGTTCATACACTGACTTTGGCATCGGAGAGCCTTGCGCCGCTCAGGCCAGGGTCCTCTGACCGTTTGCTACTCCTTTTCAGGCTCTCGGACGGCATCCAGACATCTCAGACACCATCATCTTCTCGGATAAGTCCTATAAGGCACCCTCTTATTGTGGGTCATCATTTTCTGCACCTACAGCGATCAATCTTCTTAATTTTATTTCATTATAGACTAATTCACGAGCAGCATAGCTAGCTTTTCAGTTATTTCTAAAGAAATATATATTTTATATGATGATTGTAATATTCTAAAATAGAAGAATTTAGGTATTCCTCCATTATGTTAAAGACTATGAATTCAAAAGTGACATAGTAGATCAGTTATTTCTGAAGGAATATATATTTATTTGATGATTGTAATATTCTAACATATAAAGATTTAGGTAATGTTTTTTCATTCTTAAGACATTATGAAAAAATTTAAGTCAATGCATCATGATCATCTCGATTAAAAAGAATTCTCACGAAAATATTGTGATATGTTCAACATCTCGAATATTAGTGTCATGTAGAGGTGAAAATTCGGCACATCCTAGCTCAGGGTGGCCCAACCGTGCCTAGGTTGTGGGCCTGTGAATTTTCACGGGCCATGTTGTGTTGTGCCTAGGCCAGTTGGGGCTCGGCCCAGCACGGCCCAAGGCACGGATAGTGCCATGCTTATTTGTTTCCCAGCTAGGCTAGGTTGTGCCGCCCACGAGCCGGCTCACATGCCTCTTCTAAATTTTTAAAATTTTATATAAATTGAAAGAGACTTTATTGAGTTTGAGGGGTTCTTAACTTGAAATAAAGTTGAGACCATTAAAATAAATGCACAAACATTAATGCTAATTTACAAATGAATAATAAATCTTTATTTTTTTTAAATTTAATATTTTATTTATATAAAAAACTTTAAAAAGTTTATATATGGATTGTGCTGTGTCATGCCTTGGCTCAGCCACCCTGGCCCAGCACGGCACGGCAAAGGACCGGCATGGCACGGTTAAGGACTGGGTACGTTGTGCCGTGCCGTGCCGTGCTATGGCCCAGGACTCCTTGGCCCAGCACGGCCCATCTTTTGAGTCGTGTAGTGCCAAGCAGATCTAGTCAAACGGTGAGCGGACAGGCATGTTTTACGATCCGTCCCAGTTTTCACCTCTAGTGTCATGGTATGCTTAGCAAGATTGCCTCACTTAACTTATCCTGCTTGTTTCTAAACCTAATCTTTCATTTTGTTTTAGATACGACCCTACAAATCTATCAAGTAAAGAGGTTGGTGTGAGGCCACTGTTTCGTGTGGTGAGGTGATTTCTTTGATTCTATATTGAACATTGACCGGTCAGAGAAGGGTATGCTGTTGGTTTCCTAATCAATGAAAGAGAAGCTATCACACAAGCTAAATGGGTTAATAAAGTACTGACATATTGAGGGTGAAGTGTAGGTCAACCTTAGGAGCCAAGTTAAAAAAGGAGTGTTTGATGGGATTGAGGTGCACTGTCCAGCTCAATACAATAGAACAAAAGAAAGAAATGAAAAGTAAAGCAATTGAGTGGGAAGAAGAAGCCAAGAAACAGGAGATAGCTAGAAATCTTATGAGTGTTTCATTGAACTGAATTCTTTTATTTGGGGCCAAGGTAGATAGCCCATCATTTCATTGTGTGATTATTGACCTAGGAATCCACTTACCCTTTTCCTGAAAATATATATGTAGTAGAATGTAAGGTTTCTTGCATTGAACCACAACCAAACTACTGCTATCTATGATCTCACCAAGGAAACGCCTATTAGTTCACCTTTCAAACAAAAAAAAAAAGAAAGGACTTTTAGTTCACCATGGGCCAGCCATGTTGAGGAACACAAGGTGGATGGTTCTCAATTGGCCAAGTATAAATTGAATCTCTTTTTCAACATCATCTTGGCATTTGAATGGCCCATGCAACTAAAGTCTTCGACATTAGGGTAACAAAAACCTAATCCATCAACTAGCACCAATATAGAATTGACAATTAGAAAGAAACTCCTCAACAAAGTGCCGCATATGAATAAAAAAAAGAAACCCACACGGAATGATAATTCTTTCAGTCAAAGAAAGAGACTTTTATACCAAGCCGATTGAGGGGCCCATCATATAAACGGTCTGGATCTGTGCTTTCTTTTTCTGAATGAAAAGCTTGGCAAACAATATATATCACCACATTATGTTTTGATCAATAAACCATACTACTCCCTAACTTAATAAATTACAATAGAATCAAACGATCAAATAAGACACTCATTCTATCACCCACCAAAATTAGTCTTGTGATCTTAACACTCAAACTACTTCAAAATGAGATTCATTTGACTGAGATCAAGTCTTGAACAAAATCAATATAAGAATCATTTGATAATTACCGTAATCTTAGATAATGGATGGGAAGTTAAAATAAAAAAATATAATTTTTACCAACT
This sequence comes from Litsea cubeba, assembly GCA_012931725.1. NCBI lineage: Eukaryota > Viridiplantae > Streptophyta > Magnoliopsida > Laurales > Lauraceae > Litsea > Litsea cubeba. Next base: position 53,145,261 of record CM022948.1, read on the forward strand.
CCTTGCATATAGTCTAGTGTGTTACTGTCAATATGTTTTTTTTGGGGTTTCTTTCTTTCTTTGTTTTTGTCTCTTCATCTTTAGGAATGTAGGAATCATAGCCATCATTTTAAGTATAGATACAGAACAGTCTCCATCTGGCAAAACAACGAAATATATCAGGAACATCGGTGGTCCAAATGAGTATAGTAATCAGATTTTTGGATACAGCCATCCATGGCCGGTCCATGGGTCCCCATCTTCCTTGGAAAATGTTGTGGGATCTAGACCTTTCATTCAAACTAAAGATGTTTGCTTACAAACTATTGCAGAACCGGCTAGCCACAAATAGCAAAAAAGTCAGTATAATACCCTCAGTAATGTGATTTTATTATAATTTGGGAAGGGCAGAATATTTAATTGCAGGAACATCTACATGCAGCAGATGTTTCAATCGGATCAGCAGATGTTTCGATCGGATTGTCAAAGAGGCATGGCCTAAGGACCCCGTAATTAAAGGGGCCGATGTTAACGACTGCTAATGCTGCATGCAGAAAGGTTCTATGATGGCCCCAAACTGGATTACCGTACGCCCCTTTGGTAATTTTATCATAAAATAGAGTTAAAGTAAAGCGTCAAATCAAGAGAATATAATACATAAGGGAGTTATGATGATATTTTGTCTTCAGTGGATTGGTAATGAGCCTTTTTAACTTTTTATATAAATAGTGAATTTTTTTTTGTCATTTAGTGGATAAAAGGTTGTTTTTTCACTTTTTTTTTAAAAAAAAAAAAAGAAGAGAGGGAATTTTGAAGATGTATACTTTTGATGTGACCGCTTGTCTAAAAAGTGGAGACTTTACATTGCTTTTACTTTTATAGTAAATTAACAAACGGGCTCACATTTTGGGGCATGAGTCATGGGATTTGTATGGTAGGATATTTACTTTCCCAATATCATCGAGTGAAGATACCAAAATTTCCATCACTTATTTAGCGGAAGCTTACATCATGTTGCAAGCCGAAGTGTGAGACCCCAATCCGTTTGGATAATCCATTGGGGTAAGACCAGGTCAAGTGATCACGTGAACCAAGAAACGGGCATCTACAGGGGTAAAGATGGAGTGCTTCAGTAAACACTGTGAGGCTTTATCTAAGTCTCACATCGGAAATATCAAAGTCCTGACCATGGACTTATAATGTGCGATCTGGCTTTAGCCCCACATGAGGCCTTTTAAAACCATGCGGCCTTTTAAATCTATGCGGCAAGATTGACTTGGAATCCTATGAGCCAAAGCGGACAATATCATGAGGATAGTAGGCCTAAGTCGTAACAAAATGATATCAGAGCCGAGGAATGCTCTATTTATGGTAGGTAAAATGTGAGATCCCATCTTCCTAGGCTTGCCTATCTTTTGTTTGTTAGCTTGCTTGTCTCCTAAGGGGCTTGGACTACACTACGTTCCATGTCGGAAATATTCACGTCCTGACCCTGGGCATATAACTTCGGACTAGCCTTAACTCCATATGAGGTCTTTTAAAACTATGCGGCAAGATTGGGTTGAAATCCCATTAGCGGAAGTGGACAATATGATATGGATGGTAGGCCTAGGTCGTAATAAAGTGCATCAGAGCCGAGGATGACTGTATTTCCGGTGGGGAAGAGTGTGAGACCCCAATCCGCCTATGTAATCCGTTAAGGCACAACCAGGTCAAGTAATCATATGAGCCAAGAGAGAGGAATCCGCAAGGGTAATGGTGGGTTGCTTTGGTTAGCACGTGAGGCTTTTTCCAAGTGTTGCATCGAAAATGCCCAAGTCCTAATCCTAGGCTTATAATGTGCGACGTGGCCTTAACCCCGATTAAGGCCTTTTAAAATCATGCGGCAAGATTGGGTCCCATGAGCCAAAACGGACAATGACATGTGGATAGTGGGGTCGGGTTGTCAGAGAATGTGAGACCCCAATCCGCCTGGGTAAACCTATTAGGCAAGACCAGGCAGTGGCAGACCCAGGATTTTCTTTTAGGTGGGGCTAGAAATTTATTAAAATTCTCTCACATTAACAATATCAAAAGATAAAATGTGTTCCATTTAAATAGACACAAAACATTTAACTACGTCAACTAACATATATATATATATATATATTTGAAATAATGACTGTTCATTTCTCCAAAATTCACAGCATAAGAGAAGTATACTAAAAACAAAAAAGCCCCACTAAAATGTGGGCAAACCAATCATCCCCCAAAAGAAAGGGTTGGCAACCTCTAGAAAATATGGGTATCAACCCGAAGAAACAAGTGAATATTAGCGATTGGACATCAACTAACATATATTTCTCTCATCAAAAGTCATCTCAACTCCACAACAAATCTTTTATTGTTGCCCTCTATGGTTCTTCATGTTTTGGAAGCGTTACATGATTGTCTCATCGTCAATGCTATTGAATATGTCCTTATCGATATATGCAAGCAAAAAACATTCATCCACTCATCTTCCATTCGACTCTTAATGATTTTCATAGCTGAAAATACTCTCTCAACAATAGCGGTGGAAATTGGTAGGGTTAGCGCTAATTTCATGAGCAAATAAATTAAAGGATATGCAATGTCCATTTTTGTTTCAACCATCTTCTAAGTAAGGCTACTAATTCCTTTATATCCGAAAAACTTATTATTGGCGCGCATATCAATGATATAAGTCACAAGCTTATTATCGAGTCTTACTCGATCCGAGTCCGAAAAATCATTGGGATATAACAGAAAAAGGTGGATCAGTTTTCCATATCGACGGCAGATAATGAATCACTTGGATCCAAGCATGCAACACAAAGAAGTAACTCGGTCTTCACCACATTGAAGCGGCAATTGAGCTCTTGAAGTTGCAAATCAATAGTAGCATAGAATATGTCGACTTGAAAATAATGTAGATTTGTTAATTCAGCTTTACATCATGATCCCTTTCATTCACCAAACATATCATTTATACTGGGAATGATGATTTCATCTTTATCATTAAATGAATGGACTTCAAATAGGAGAGAATCTCACCCATCGTCTCTCATAATTTGCAGTCGTTGCTTCGACACCCTCACTAGTTCGACAGGAGTGATAATATTTTGATCTTTTCGCTGCAATAACTTTGATAATTCATTGGCAATCCCCTATATATCTCTCATCAAATGCATTTTAAATGCAAAATCAAAATCTTCCAATACACACAATAAGTTAGTGGTAGAGCCCTTCTGTTCACTCGTATTATCATCTGAGATAATTGATGGACCCGCATTCGCGCTTGGCGCTACCGAGGTCGGCGAACGGGAGAGTTTGTTTGGTCTAACCCTTTCGCAGCCTGAGGCAAAGTGATCATCAACTTTTTTTTGTGTGGGTGTGCCAGATTTTCTATTCTACTTGGAATTGCAAGTGATGGTCCGGAGATCCACCTTCGCAAGTAGAAAAGGAAATCAACTTTCTAGTTTTCATTGCACATATAAAGAAAAGAGACATGTTTGTTTTGTGAATTTCGTGAAAGGCGATTTTTTCCGTGAAAGGCGATGTTTGGCATTTATAGCCGATTTACAATTCTTATCAATAGTGAAAGACAAGAGTTGTGATTTTTTTGTCTCTTTAGTGAAAAGCAAGAAAAAGGAATCTAACTTCTCGGAAGATTGTGGGGACTCGTTCAGTTTGACGGTCGCAACTCATGTGTAGACTTCACCATCATCCATGCAGATGAGAACACAAAATACTTTTGATTCGCTTGGCTCGGCTTAACCTCAAATTTTTAGAGGACAAAGACCAAGAGGAGGTCCTATGTCCAATATAAAGCTAAGTAGATTGGTTAAAAAGCCATGTCAAAGCCATGTAGATCGCAGGAGAAGGAAAAGACCTTGGGGGGTGCCCCCCAAGGGACTTTTGTTACCTTGTAGCAGTGGTCGATGCAGAACTTCAGCAGAGTTTTCTCTTTTCTTTTCTCCTGGATTTCGATCGATTTTTTTTTTTTTACCCATGCTTGGATTTTCTGGACTGATTCTTCTTGGTTTGCTCTCCTTTTATAGGCATTTGGTAGCCATTTAGGAGAGTTTAAGGCTTTAATTGTAATAAAGCCACATAAAGGGAGGAGTTACAAGTTTTAATTCATTTATTTTGTAACTCCTTTTCCTTGGCTTCTGATTGGTCGATGGAGAATTAAGGGCTTTTAATAGCCTTTTATCTCTATCATGGGAGGAGTTTCATGGTTTAAATGTCAAGAAACCTTTCATTTGTAACTCCTTTCTCCTCGCTTCTGATTGGGCCGTCCAAAATAACGAGTTAATGACCGCATTAAGTTGCATAAATGGGTCAATTAACAGCATTAAGTGGTCGCCTGGGCAGTTGAAGAGTCGTGTCCGTGCCGCGTCTTTTTGAATTCTTTTTGCGATGATTCCTATAGATCTTCATGCTGATCGATGTCGGATGACAATGCAACTTCAGACATTGATTGCTAACAGCGGGCCGGTGCCACCTGTCCTGTCGATTTCTTGATCGATCAGGCAGAAAGTGTGTTTTCTTGGTCGGCCGGTTGGCGATTTTGAAGCGATCAATGATGATTTGATACTATCGAAGACGGACCTGTGATGTTGACGAAGATCGACTAATTTGGTGCCCTGAAAGTCAAAATTTTGGAAAACCATAGGGGCCGAAAATCTCGAAATGCAAAAAGGACCCAAAAAATGGGTTTTCGGTGGAAATCCGAGGACCCTGGCCGGGTCGCCGGCGACCATGAACCCAGGGTCGCCGCGACCATGGGGATTTTTGGTCCATTTTGGTATTCGATTTTCTGCCTTTTTCTGTTTCTTTTTTCTTCCATATTTTTCTTGACATTTTTATATATTTATTGTCCTGATTTCCCTGTAGGAAACTTGACAAGAATCCTTACATATTGGAGTGAAAAGTTTCTAATTTTCCGAGAAAGCCGAAGACTTTGTCGCGCAGAGCTGCCGATTTGCCGTCAGAAGCCACAACTGGGTCAAACGTTGTCGGAATGACCTGAGATTTGAGGTGAAGCCTCCTGAGCGATAATTAAGACTAGCCATATGATTTTGTTTGAGTTTTGAAGCCGCATGAGGTCCTGTCGCCAGTAGATTTGATTCTGTTGCGAGGCAGATGTCGCGCTTTGATGTGCAGTCAACCGATGTTCGATTGACTTGAAATTTGACAGGGAGCCTATTGGAGTCATTTTGAGACGATCCAATAGCTCTGATTTGGAAACCATGGTCCCGGGGAGCTTCGTCGCTGGGAGGCTTGATTTGGCTTCCGAGAGTCAAAGTCTGATCAAATATTGTCGAAATGACCTGAAACTTGACATGCAGCCCTTTGTAAGCATTTTGAAGTCACCCATGCGCTCTGTTTGATGAGTGATGGCCTAGGTGGTTCTCGCCGCCGAGAGGCTTGATCTTGTTGATTGAGGGTTAATGTCATTGTCGGTTTGACCTGAAACTTGGCGTGAAGCCTTTTGGAGGTATTTTGAGACCATTCACAGGCTCTGATCGAAGATCTGATGTCTTTGATGCTGTCGCCTCCGAGAGCTCTTGTTCAGCTGCTGGAAGAGTGAAGTTAGGCCAAATAGGGTCGAAATGGCCTGAAACTTCATGTGTACTCTTCTTTTAACTGTTTTGAAGGATCTTACAGTTTTTGTTTGATTCTAACAAGATCTAATTTTTGAAGTAGCATTGCCTGTTTGTGGTAGGCTGCGGCTTCATGTAGCTTCTTTGATTTTGAAGAGGCAAAGTAACATTTTTGGTGTCAACAAATGCCCCCTCGAGGTACAGTAACGAGTTGCCTAACTTTTGTAGTCGATGTGCCTCGAAGAGAACTTTGGAGAAGAGCTTCTGACTTGATCAAGAGTCTTGAGCATTTTTCTTCTGGTCGAGTAGCCTTTTGAGTTTCCAGGGAAATTTTTATGGTAGTGAAAGGGATCACGTTCCTTCTTAAGGCAAAGTTTTGAAAATGACATGAGGGATTTGGATTTGAATTTTTGGGTTTTCTTTTTGACCTTGTGACCTAACAAGCTGTATGTGGCAGGTTAGGGGGTCGAGTTTGGTTTTTTGGTTTTGACCTTATGACCCAACAAACAGTATGTCGCAGGTTGGGGGATCAGGATTTGGTTTTAACCTTGTGACCTAACAAGTTGTATGTGGCAGGTTAGGGGATCAAATTTTGGTTTTTGGCCTTGTGACCTCACAAGTTGTATGTGGCAAGTTAGGGGACCGGGATTTGGTTTTTTGTGAAATGTCAATTTCAAGATTTTGGCTTAATTTGGTTCATGAGGTTGGATGATTTGGATTTTGGAAACTCATGAGGTTTGAATTTTTTTTTCTATGGTCCAATCAACTCAAAAGAGGCATGGAATCATTTTTGAATGCTCTTGGTAAGATGGATTTTTCTTTGACTAAAAGCCTCTTTTAGTGCCTAGGTGGTCAAACCTGGCTCATGTGGGCTAACCCATGGGACCTTAAGCTTTTAAGATAGCTTAGATCTCACGTGGTGTCATTTTTATATATTATATCTAAAAATATCTCCTTTGGATAGAGAATATCTAAAAATATCCTTACTTAGAGAGAATTTCTCATGTTCCCTTTATTTTGGGAGAAAATATCTCAAGGTATCTTTCTTTGGGAGAGAAAATCTCAAATCCCTTCTCTTTTGGGAGAAAATCTCTCTAATTTCTTTCTTTTGGGAGAGAATCTCTTAAAGAATCTTTCTTTTGTGCTCTCTTCTACAAAAGCAAAGGGAGGTTGGATCTCTTGCTCTTATTGCTTTCTTTTGCAACAGTCTCAAGAGTGCTTCAAGACCAAGAGTTCTTCAAAAATCTTCAAGCTTTTTTTCTTCTAATCCATCAATGGCTTCAAGTAAGTCTTCTTTTCCAAGAAAACTCCATTGTAGAAGTAGGATGGTAAAAAAAGGTTCTTTTTTTTTTTTCGTTCTTTCTCTTTTCTTTTTCACGTGTTTTCTTTGTTTGTTTTTTTCACAAGACCCTTTTTTTTCTTTTTTTTTTTTTTTTTTTTGAGGAGGTTTCTTTCTTCTTCTTTTTTTTTTTTTGTTCACCATGATAATGCGAATTTATGTAAATCAAGATGTTCATGCATTTTTTTATGCATAAAATAAAAGGCTAGGATTTCTTGGTCAAGCCAACATGAGTTTTGGCTTAGACAAAGTTTGATTGTTTTGACCAAGTTGGGTTGGAATTGGTCAAACTTTTTTCAAGGGTTTTCTAGCATCTAATGCATGACAATTTACTTTCTATGCATGATATTTGTAAATTGAATTGGAAGCATGATGATACCGCATACCTGAAAATCTTTGCAAATTTTTGGAATTTGGACCTCGCAGCGATGTTGAGCCCTTCCTAATTTTGCGGAGATTTGAGAGGCTTTGCAAGTTTGGAGTTTTTGAAATTGTAGCAATGTTGAACCCATCTTCAAGCTTCCTATTTCTTTCGGGTTGTTTCCCTTTTCTTCGGAATTGCCCTGGAACCATGCCAAAATTTTGCCAGATTTTTTTTAGCGAAATTCTGTCATTTTGATGATTGATCTTGTTTCCCTTTTTCCAATCTTTGTAGGTAGTTCCTCCAGAACGAACAAGGGTAAGGAACCTATTACCAGCATACCTCGTCGATCTGCTAGATCTTCCAATGCGGCCGTTCAACAGGCCTGGGGGAAGGTCCGGTATGTTGAGAGAAACTTAGAAGAGTGTGACTCCCTCAACAAAGATGAGATGAGGCAGCAATTGATCACTCTCAAAGGTGAGGAGTTCTACAAGATCATGGTAAGAATCGTCCTTGGGTCATGGACGATCAGAGCGTTGTGCCCAAGCCTACCTTTCCCTTTGGTGATGCAGTCCCTGACGACATGACATACCAGAGGAGATATTTTCAGTTCTCTTACACAGCTGATGGTGAGGAGAGGACTATTGTTACCCGGTCGACTTTTGTTCGTACTATCTGTTAGATCTATGTTGTGTTACAATTTGATGGTCAGCCTATGTATTCATTTTCATCACCTCATCTAGTTTCAAAATTGCATCTTGGTATCTTGAAAATCAAAGTTGTCTATCATGTTTTATCAAATCCATTTTTAGAAGATTTAATCTTGATTTCTAACATGTTTTATTTGACTTTAATATCTTTAGAGCTCTTTCTAAGAGTTGTTTTTCAAAAGCATGTTAGGTCAAACCTTCAGAACATCTGGAATTCTGACTGTATATCATGTCGGTCAACCTGTCGGTCAAGTGTCGGCTAACCAACTAATGAACCAAGCTCAATCGAGCCTCTGTCTGTTCCATTTCCAGTAAGATGTTTTTTCTGTCGGTCAGCCTGTCGGTCTAGTTTAGGTTAACTGAACATGGTTCAGGACCTGACCGAACTCTATTCTGTTCCGTTTCCAGAGAGCATGTATTTTCAGTCATGTTGTTCTGTCGGTTAGGTGTCGGTCACATTTCGGTCGACCAAATAAGTTTTGGTGAACCGACAATAGAATTGGTTCAAAAAATATGACCGTTGGAATTCTATCCGTTGAGTTCGGCTGACTAAACCCTATTTGTCGGCTGACCGGCCATAGAGTCATTTTGAAGCTTTTTTCTATAAATGAACTCCTTCCTTGGTTTTTGGGTTGAGACTTTTGGAGACCTATCTTGGGGGTTTATTGAAGATCTTCCAAACCTAGGATTGGGAACAACTCAAGGAAGCTAGAGGATCATCTTGGAAAGCAAAAGCTTGGTTTATATAGTTAAACATCTTAGTAAGCTTTGCTCTTCTCATATCATTAGTTGCATGCTAGTTTAATTTATTGGAAAATCCTTTGTAGCATGATAACTATGAAATGTTGAACCCATTACTCTCTTTCAACCTTTGATCTTTATAGTATTGGACTCTTCATCATTCAATCTAAGCTATTTTCTTTTGATAAAACATGCTTTACTTAAATCATTGATTTCTATAGTATGACTCATTTACTTAGTTGAATCTTTATCAAGTTGTTTTCATTTCAAGAACTCATAGGAAAAACTATTTGGTATTTGAAAACTACTTTGCTTATGCATCGCATGTTTAGTCTTAACTAGTTTTATACAACTTCTGAGCCTTTAATTTTCATATCGTCAACAAGTTAATATTTTTACATGTGATTTGCATATTACTCCAATCAATCTATCTTTGTGTTTTAAACTTTGAAATGTTTTAAGCAGACATTTTTAAGTTTTCATTGGAACCTTGATTGAAGTTTTCACACAAGCATTTTGAACTTTCATCTTTGCATTTCATAGAGTATTGTGTGAGTTTTATTTTAACCTTCATATCAGCCTATGTTAGAGGTAGAATATTGAGCTTTAATTGTATCTTTTAAAGTGTTTGTGTAGACACTTATTTGAGAAATCATCTCGATCTTGTAAAGGTTATTGCTTAGCCTAAAGAAAAGCATGGTGTAGAGGTTATTGCTTAGCTTTGGAAAAGCATCTTGTAAAGGTTATTGCTTAGCCTAGAAAAGCACATTGGAAGGTTATTGCTTAGCCTAGAAAAGCACATTGGAAGGTTATTGCTTAGCCTAGAAAAGCATAGTGTTAGGGTTATTGCTTAGCCTATTGAAAAGCATAGATAGTGGAAATCCGGTGGGGTGTTGGTTCACAAACCGGTAGTGGATGTAGGCATTAAGGCCGAACCACTATAAATTTCTGTACAATGGTGAATGAGTTGTGATGATTATCTTTGTTATCTTCCGCATTTAGTTTCATAATTATCACCAAGTGACTACTTAATTTAAAGAAGTTTAACATTGGTCATTTTGGTCACTAAGTTATATCTCACCCTATTCACCCCCCCCCCCCCCCCCCCCCCACCACTAGGGTAAGGATCCCGGACTTTCAATTGTATAGAGCCTCGTGTTCTATATTAGAATCAAGTGTTTTGGAACTCCTGATTAGGTGTAAAAACCTAGAGTCAAAACCCTAGTATTGTGTTTTTCATGAAGATCATTAGAATGGATTCCACTATGCTAGACTTTGTAGATTCTTGTGTAAATTCTTCTAGACCCCATCTTCCTAAAGTTGGAGATTCAAACCTTGAATTTAATGAATCTAAATTTGAATCAAAAGAAGAAGAAAATCAAGAAAATCAAGATGATATTCAATAAGCCTATGATGGTTTGTAAACATTGTACTTAAAGCTTGTTAAGAATAATAATAAATTAAAAGAAGAATCTAAAAGACTAAACAAAGATTTAATCTCCTCTAACAATGAACATAGAGAAAATAAAGAAATTATACATTGCTTATACTCTAAGTTTATGATCTCTTTGCATGACCTACAAAATGCTCAAGATGAACTAAATGAAATTAAGATAAGTTGTGATGAGCTTAATAAAGAAAATTCAAATCTAAGAGATCATGTAAAAAATCAAGTTGAAGACATTATCAATTTAGAATCCAAGTTAATAATTTCCAAAAAAAACTTGCCTAATGCTCAAAGTAATTTAAAAATCTTAGAACTTGGATTAAATGTTGTTAATGAACTTAAATTTGAATTAAAAATTGCCTATGAAGAATTAAACAAGTTTAAAGGATTTGAAAATGAACTCATAAAAGTTAAAAATGAAAATTCAATCCTTAAAAACCAAGTCACTCAACTTGAGAGCCACAAACAAAAGTATGAGTGCAAATTTACCCAATGAGAAGAGAAATTTGAAAAATTATTTAGATTGGGTAAATCTCAATAGGAGAACATGAGGATCGGGTTAAGCAATATATCATAATATGAGCCCCAACATGTATCTCCCGGCCTCTTGAGGCTTAGTCTTTTTATTCAAACCCCGTCGACTTTCAAGTTTGCTAGAATTGAGAGCATCAACGACTTTAGCAACTTATATATTTTGGAGCATGTTGTGGCATTTGCAAGAGCCTCCAACAACATTCAACACCATAGAAACCGAGTCGAAGAAAGAGGTGAATAGTTTGTGGTCTTTGCAACAGCAATGAGTGTCAACTGAAGCTGATGTACAAAATAATGAACATAGAATGCAGTGGAATTCTCATTCTAAATGAGCCTTTTGAGGCTATTAAGCTCACCGTTCATATTACCAGCCCCATCATAACCTTGCCCACGCAAACTTGACATGCTCAATCCATGGGCTGGAAAATATCGCTTCGATGACCACCTTAAGTGATTGAGTTGATGTGTCTGCAACATGTTCTATGGCTAAAAACCGCTCGATCACACATCCCCACTTATCCACATAGCGTATCACAACGGTCATTTTCTCTTTGACAGAGATATCACTAGATTCATCCACCAAAAGGGCAAATGGTAAATGGTGCATCTCTAAATGATAGCCTGAGTGGATTCTGTGGCAGCCGCATTCACACTGTCTTTTCGAATCATAGGAGAGGTGAATTTCAAATTCTCAAGAGCATTTTCCAATACGACTCTTTTAATAGCTTCATTCTAATTGGCAAGTACTTGCACAAGCTCAAGAAGGTTGCCCATACTGTCTAAATCTTCAGATTCATCATGACCACGAAAATGCAATCCTTGATGTAGAAGAAATCAAACAGAATCAAGTGTTGCCTTCAAGTTGATTTGATACTCTGTTCAAGCTTGACTTGATTGCTTGACAATAATTGTCTCAATGTGTTACTTCTAATTCAATAAGTTTTGACACTTCTCATATGCTTGATTATGAACACTTTTCGGGCCTCCCACATGATTCTCAATTGTTTCTTATTTCCTCCAGCTTTTAAATCCTTGAGTTATAAAAGCATCATAACGTGCTTCCTCTCCAAAAAGGTAACAATAAAGGCAGAATGCAGCAACTTTTCCTATGTCGTACTCCAACCAACTGTTGTAATTCTTAAACCAAATATAATTAAATCATTTCTTGTCTTGTCCACACCCCATATAAGGAAATATATGGTCACAAGGCTGACAAGGGCCCTTTTGTAGATTTGCTCTTCTGACTTGGTCCCTATCCATAGGATGATAGCTTGAGATTGGGTTATGTAACCTAGGATCTACGGGAAGATCTGTCAAGTTAAACTTTACACTCATTATCTTTGGGGATGATGGCACTTCATCATTCTTAAAATCCTCTAGAGTCGGATATAGTGGATTGGTAGTTGATTGTTCTTTGTAATATTTTTCCATATCTAATTCAAAGATAAGGTCAATTACATCAAAATCCTCGCCAACCACCAATAATCACCATTTATAGCAAACATAAGGACATGATTTTAAATATTTTTTTTCTTTTTATAAAGAATAAGAGTTAAAAGCGAGTGCTTTAAAACTTGGCAAAATGATCAAATTGAAGCGAACTTGGAGAGGTATAAAGAAGCAAAAAGAGAAACCAAAAAGGTAGTTAGTGAGGCCAAGGCAAAGGCATTTGAGGAGCTATATAGGCGACTTGACACTAAGGAAGGCGAAAGAGAGATATTCAAGCTTGCTAAAACTAGAGATCGGCCGACCAAGGACTTAAACCAAGTTAAATGCATTAAGGATGAGGATGAAAAGGTATTAGTAAAGGAGGAGGAGATAAAGGAGCGTTGGAAGAGCTACTTCTACAAGTTATTTAACGAAAGCAGTAGTAGTGACATACAATTGGGGCAGCTTACCATTTCTAGAGAAGAAGCAAATCATATGTTCTATAGGAGAATCAGTAGGGAAGAAGTTAAAGAAGTATTGAAAAGAATGAAGAATGGGAAAGCGGTGGGGCCAGATGGTATCCCTATTGAGGTCTGGAGGTGCTTGGGGGAGGATGGTATTAGTTGGTTGACAAAGCTTTTTAATGTAGTGCTAAGGAGCAAGAAGATGCCTAATGCATGGAGGAAAAGTATTCTTATACCCATATACAAGAACAAAGGAGATATTCAGAACTGTGCGAACTACCGCGGGATTAAATTGATGAGCCATGCGATGAAATTGTGGGAGAGAGTTATTGAGAGAAGACTAAGAAGAACAACAAATATTTCAGAGAATCAATTTGGTTTCATGCCTGGGAGATCAACCATGGAGGGTATCTTTCTCCTGAGGAGGTTAATGGAACAGTATAGAGAAGGTAAGAGAGATTTACATATGGTGTTCATTGACTTGGAGAAGGCCTATGACCGGGTTCCTAGGGAGATTCTTTGGAAAGTTCTAGAAAAGAAAAGAGTTTGTGTCGCTTATATTGAGGCGATAAAGGATATGTATGATAGAGTCGTGACATCTATAGGGATGACTGGCGGCGAAACTAAGGAGTTTCCTATCACGATTGGTCTACACCAAGGCTCAGCGTTAAGCCCGTACTTGTTTGCCCTAGTTATGGATGAGATTACAAGACATATCTAGGATGAGGTGCCGTGGTGTATGCTATTTGCAGATGACATTATTTTAGTGGATGAGACGAGAGAAGGAGTGAATGCTAAACTTGAATTGTGGCGGAAAACATTAGAGACAAAAGGGTTTAGGCTAAGTCGATGCAAAACGGAATATATGGAATGCAAGTTTAGTCAAAGTAGGACACTTGGTAACATAGAAGTAAGTTTGGGCACACAAAAGATAGTAGAAAAAGAAAACTTTTAGGTACCTTGGATCTATGGTGCAACAGGATGGAGGGATTGATACTGATGTAAGTCACAGGATTCAAGCCGGGTGGACCAAATGGAGGAGTGCTTCGGGGGTCTTGTATGATCGGAAAGTCCCCCTCAAGGTTAAAGGAAAGTATTATAAGGTGGCGGTACGGCCAGCGTTGTTATATGGATCAGAGTGTTGGGCAGTACAAGCATAATCATGTCAAGAAGATGGAAGTTGCAGAGATGAGAATGCTAAGATGGATGTGTGGGATCACAAGGAGAGATAGGATTAGGAATGAGGAGATTAGGGGCACAGTAGGAATAGTACCGATTGGAGATAAAATGAGAGAAAATCGACTGAGATGGTTCGGCCATGTTAGAATGCATCCAACAGAGGCACCTGTTAAAAGGTGTGAAAGCATGGAGTTTGCCAAGAGTAGGAGAGGGAGAGGGAGACCCAAGAGAAGTTGGAAAGAAACTATTAAACATGATCTTGCCTACATGGATCTAACGGAGGACATAGCCCTAAACAGATTTGATTGACGTCGTCAAATCCATATAGCCGACCCACCTAGTGGGAAAAGGCTTGGTTTGGTTTGGTTTGGTTTGGTAAAGAATCCTACTACCGATACCTAATTTGTAAATAAACTTTTAAACTACAATAGCCAAATTGTGAATCCTCAAGAAATTAGCACATCAATTGACAAGCAAATTACAACAATAATAAAGAAACTCTAAAGAAGAAGTACACATTATCATGTAAAATTTAGTACCTCATTATTCTATCCTTAAGCTCCAATAGTTCATTTATCATATGAATCTAAATGAGAAAACATGTATTTATAAATGAACATTATCGGCATAATCATAGACATCATATTACAGGCCAAGAATAAAGTTTCCAATAAGAAAAGGGAGAAGAAGAAATAAGTAGTTAAATCTTAAACACTACTCAAGACAATTAGTGAAGACTTGCTCTCGACAATCAAAAATGAAATTAAATAAAATAAAGTAAACATTGATCAAGACAATTAGAGAAGCATAAAGCATTGGAAGCACCTTTCAACCCCCATCTCACAATCTTTGCTCTTGCATCTGTTCTTATAAGTGGGCATTCCAAGGGGAAATTCCATCCACAAAACAATAACTTAGAATTATCCAAACCTTGCCTCAAAATGCACATGAAAAACCAACCAAACAAATGTAGAAAAATCCTAGCCATACCCCAAATTGCACATGAAACCACAAATAACACAAAGAAAATCAAATAATCCCATAAGATTAATTCAACAACTATTCAACAAGACCATTGCCACTTGCTATTTTGCTTTAGAAAAGATTGTAGAGGGTTTTATGGCTTCTAAGTTTACAGAGAATCCAGGGCGCTATATAATGCATCCATATACTCTCCTAATGACAGTTAATTGGCAATTTGACACTAACCTAATGATATTAATGGCAGAGTTAATCAAGCTAAAACAAATTCATATCAAATCATCGAGTTTGTGGCCTAAAATAAAAGGTTAAAATAGCCTGATTAAAGTAATATTTTGGCCACCCAAATTGTCATTACAATTTACAATAGTGTTAATTAAGGTACCTCTAAACAATCTAGAATCTAGATTAAGTTTATTTAAAATAGATACCCATCGCTTTACATGTACATTGATTGTTAACCAACATTCAGAAGTCAAAACCTTGTATCTAGTTATCTAATCAAAGTACAAATGAAGACAAATAGGAAAACAATATACATGAAAACAAAATCAATAAAAGAGAACAGTCAATTGTTTTTCTCCAATTGATCTTTGTCACAACAAAAGCATGTTTTAACTTCCATCACATCCTAACAAAGAAGATGCTCGACTCAGGACCGTCCAATCCATTAGGATTGATCATATGTAGGCCTCAAACAAGTCTCACTCATTCATAAATCAAACAAGAACACAATATCCAAAAAAAAAATCTAAAATCAAGTAATGTAACAAAGAGAGCCATAAATAAAAATCCATAAATCAATGCAACCCTAAACCTAACCATGAAACATAAACCAAACAAACAGAACGCTAACTTCTTTGTGTGGCATTTAAAATAATGGATGAAATCAAAGAAGATAGGGGTGGGGAGGGGGGGGGGGTGGGGAGAGAGAGGCGACATAGAAGTAACCATTAAAAATAGAGAACGCAGAGAGGGAGAGTGAGCCTGTGAGGGAGAGAGAGGCGACAGAGAAGGAGGGAGAGAGGTTTACCTGAAGTGAAAGATCGTCACAGACGTCCGACGAGAATAAAGGAGATATCCTTCATGCAGTCGAAGGAAGAAGAACGGGATGAGGTCGAAACTAGAAAGAGGACTGAAGAAGTTTGTAACGCCCCAATTCCGAATACCGAGAAAATCATCAAAGTACCGAAATTGACGCGCTACTTCCTGGAAAATCTGGAGAACTTCCAAGATCGTAGGTTCGCAGTGAGGTCCAATTTTAAACATTTTTAATAATATAATAACGGTTAATTTGCGGAAGCATAGAATAAGACGGAAGCAATAACAGAGATGGCTGAAGCATAATGTATCATGATATATCAAGTATAAACGGGCTTATCCAGCCTAAGAATGACAAGTGATGGAAATCAAGGTTTAATTACATTTTTCACGCTAACTACCAACTCACCACAAATAATACTCAAACCCAAAATAAAGGACACTCATATCCTATGTATTGGCTCTCCGTCCACCGGCTCGACCTCTTGGTCGGCCGGCCCCCATCCGTAGTCTCCTACTATGGGTGCTGCAACAAGCGCGAGCTCCTTGTCTTCGAACTCGGGGTCAAGACCTAAGCACCAAGAATGGATCAGATCTAAAAATCTGGCAAGTCACAGTATGCAAGTAATATAGGATGCATGTATCAAAAAGAGTAGAGGCAGTAAAGATGTTAAAGATAGTAACAATGGTATAGATTCTAGGCAATTAAGCAAGATAAGCATTTAAAAACATAATAAATAATTAAGATATCTAATCTAAACAATATGGCACATTCACACGAGCTGGGATTACCGCGATATATTATGCCGCGGCCCTCCCATACGGAACACAGTCGCGGCGAGGAACATCTCACAGTACTGGGGATTATCTAGCCCCGCATATAACATCATCCATCATCACAGCCTGAGACCGGACCCGGTATCGCACCGTCCGTCTCCAGCAATGCTCATCATGATGGCCACACAACACTCTCAATAGCTTCTACCAGTGATGATTGTTGACACCAAAAATGTCACTTTGCTTCTCCAAGATCCAAAAAGCTACATGAAGTCGCAGCCTGCCATAAATAAACAATGCTACTTCCAAAAAATCAAATCTTGTCAGAATCAAATAAAAACTGCAAGATCCTTCAAGACAACCAAAAAAGGAGTACACAAGAAGTTTCGGGGCATTTCAAAATCATTTGGCCTAACTTCGCTTCTCCAGCAGCTAAAAATGAGCTCCCGGCGGTGAAAGCATCGGAGACACCAAATCTTCGATCAGAGCTTGTGGATGGTCTCAAAATACATCAAAAAGGCTCTACGTCAACTTCCGAGTCAAACTGACAACGTTTAACCCTACATCAACCCTCGAATAGCTAAATCAAGCCTCTCGACGGTGAGAACCACCGAGGCCATCACTCATCAGACAGAGCACATGGCCGGCTTCAAAATGCTTACAAAGGGCTATAGGTCAAGTTTCAGGTCATTTCGACAACATTTGACCAGTCTTTGACGCTCGGAAGCCAAATCAGGCCTCTCAGCGGCGAAGCTCCCTGGGACCATGGTTTCTAAGAGAAAGCCTATGAATCATCTTAAAATGACTCCAATAGGTTCCCTGTCAAATTTCAGGTCAATCGGACATCGGTTGACCGCACATCAAAGCGCGACATCTTCATCGCGATTAAAAATAAGTCTAATAGCGACAGGACCCAAACGGCTTTAAAACTCAAGCAAAAGCCTATGGTTGTCTTATTTATTACTCAAAAGGCTTCACCCTAAATTTCAGGTCATTCCGACATCGTTTGTCCCAGTTTCAGCTTCTGACGGAAAATCGGCAACTCTAACGCGACAAAGTCTTCGGCTTTCACGAAAAATTGGAAACTTTGCACTCCAAAATGCAAGGATTCTCGTCAAGTTTTCTACAGGAAAATCAGGCCAATAAATGATCAAAAATGTTAAGAAAAAATACAGAAGAAAAAAGAATCAAGAAAAATTAAAAAAATTGGCCGCAAAACGGGACAAAACGGGGGAAATCCCCCCTAGGGTCGCCGGCGACCATGGAGCCTGGAATCGCCGGGTTCGCCCCGGAAAGCCTGTTTGTCGTCGTTTTTCGCAATTCGAAGCTTTCAAATCCTGGGATTTTCCAAAATTCATACTTTTGAGGTGTCAAATCCTTTGACATCCGTCAAAATCACGGGTCAATCATCAAGAGTATCAAAATCAACATTGATCGCCAACCGTTCAACCAAAAAAGTGTGCTTTCTACCAGACCGATTGAGAAATCAACAGGACAGATGGCACCGACCCGCTGTTGGCAACCAATACCTGAAGTTACATGGTCATTTAATCGCCTATAGACTTCGCCTGTAACTCCTCCCATTATGCGGCTTAATGACAATAAAAGCCCATAAACTCTCCTAAATGGCTACCAACAGCCTATAAATATGAGAGCATCCCAAGCATTCCATATAGACTTCGAAAAATTCGGAAATCCAGACAAAAAAAGGCATCAGAAATCTAAGAGAAAGAAAGAGAGAAAACTCTGCGAAAGTTCTGCACTGGCCACCACTCCAAGGTGACAAAATTCCCTTGGGGGGTACCCCCCAAGGTCTTTGCCTTCTCATTCTGCCTCCAATGGCTTAGACATGGCTTTTCAGCCCGTCTACTTAGCCTTTTATTGGACATAGGACCTCCTCTTGGTCTTTGTCATGTAAAAATTTGAGGTTATAGTCAAGCCAAGCGAATCAAGAGCATCCTCTGTTCTCATCTACATGGATGATGGCGAAGTCGACATATGGCTTACGACCGTCAATCTGAACTAGTCCCCCACAATCTCCTGAGAAGTTAGATCCTCCTTTTCTTGCTTTTCATTGTATCTTGTATTTTTCTAAAAAAGACAAAAATCACAACTCTGGTCTTTCATTATTGATAAGATTTGTAAATCGGCTATAAACGCCAAAATCAGCTATAAACGCCAAAATCGGCTATAAACGCAAAAAATCAGCTAGTCGCCTTTCACAGCAAATCAAGAAAAATGTCTTTTTTCTTAAATATATGTGCAATGGAAACTCGAAAGAAGTCGATTTCCTCTTTACTTGCGAAGGTCAATCTCCAGATCGCCACTTAAAATTCCAAGTAAAATAGAAAATCTGGCACACCCACACAAAAAAAATGTTGATACCCACTCTGCCCCCTGGGAGAGAAAGGGTCGTACCCAACGAACTCCCACGTCCGCCGACCTCGGTAGCACTGAGCATGAACGCGCGGTCCATCAATGATCAGTCCAACTGGCTGAGCTTAGATCAACTGAGTGAATGTCTATGCCGACTCAGGAAACAATAAAGGTTTGTGTCTGTCTAGGCTTTGCCTTGAGTGAACAAAGTCCCTAAGAGGTCCAAGTACCCAATACAACCCATGGATCATAGTCCAAGTCCAAGTCCAATCATTGGATCCATACCAAGGCCCACCAAATACAGGGCCTGGTCTACAACAGTCCAAATCAGATACAAAACCATTTCCAATGACATATGATCCATTTACACCCATGATGAGTCACGAGCCCATACAATTTAACATCTCCAGTCTAGGGTAATCCACATCCAAGCTTAGGCCATAAAAGGGCCTGCCTAGCCGCAGACACGGGTCAATGTTCACCCAATCATATTACCGAGTCACCTCTAAGTAGTCTTAGGTTCAGGTCATCCATTTTCCATTTAATTAACAGGTATAAACAATAATAAGGACAATAGAGTAATAGTGATAATATGAATGAGATAAATCTCAAGTACAAGAATCAACGGGAAATAACAATAGTCCAACCTAAGTGATTAGTCCACTTTCAGGTTCAGGTCCATCTCAGGTAATTCGATCTTCAAATGAAGCCTAAGATGCTAAGGAATATAGTGTTTGGTGCTCCAAAAGTTATGTGCATCATTGATAACATTTAAGGGTCGAATCATCTTAGATTACATAACCTGAACCTTAATTAGTGGAACCCATAAGTCAAGGTTGAGCCACACCATTAACTCGTGCCTGGCACAGTGATGGAAGTCTATTTGGATGGTCAACGGGCCCTACACATGATTACAACAATAGAAATTAGAATCTGGAAAGTCACTGTACATAGTGTGCTCAGCCGACCTCCTGACATGGGCGGTTAGCTCGGCACACTGGGATCAGAGAAGTAAACACCCTGCAGGCAAGGCCTGATCGTCCAGAAGTTCCTGTAAGCTCGGCTAACCCCTGGCCTGGGCAGTTGGCCGTGCACACTAAAAGTTCTGGCTAAAGGGGATGTCCCAGGTTCTAGTCTCCTTTTTTGGAATCCTGCCTTTTCGGAATCGAGCTTGGAGTTCGGCTAATTAGCACTTGAGCTCAATCGAACGCTTCGGTCACCCAGCTCAGCTCGGCAAAGCACGTAGCTCAGTTCGGTCACCCAGCTAAGTTCGGCAAAGCATTAAGCTCGGTCAGGCACTGAGGTCAGTCAAGTGCTAAGCTCGGTCAAGCGCTGAGCTCGGTTAAGCACGTAACCCGGTCAGGCACTGAGCTTGGCCATAACACTGAGCTCGGCCTAAACATGGATCTCGGCCTAAGCATTATGCTCGGCAGAACACTGAGTTCGGTTAAGGACATTGACCTCGGCTAGTGCTGAGCTCGGCCATCGCTGAGCTCGGCCAATGCTGAGCTCAGAGAGCTCATCTCGGCCAGCAAGGCTCAGAGACGCTCTGCAACTCCAGAATTCTGGTTTTTCTTCTTCTTCAACCAGAACTCAACCAATCTCATCCAAACTCCACAAAAACATCCAGAAATAAGAAAGCACTCCAATATACACCCAACCATCCAATCCATGGGCCATTGATCTTCCAAATGAGATCAACCCATCCATCAATGGCAGATCATCCATGAAAACATGTTCAAAGGTAATTCTAACAGTTCTAACATCATCTAAATAGAAATACAGAGAATCAAAAATAATAAAAATAGTAAACATTCATTCTATATTAAATAGGCATGTTGCACTTGCCTTGATCAATTGCAAGAAGGAAATGAGAGTGAAAACAGAGATCCAATCCGGTAAAAGACAGTCCCAGCTCTATGGTATCCTAAACACACGATCAGCCCCAAAATCTCTGATCTATAGAGATTTCTACTCCTTCACCCATTTCAACCAGAGAATTTGAAGGGATCTAGAAAGAGGAAGAGGAGTTTCTAATGAAACAGAACTAGAAGTGGTTACTTACTTGATGTGAAGAAGGGAAAGAGATGACCGAGAGAAGGAAAGAGAGAAATCCTAATATAAGTTGCAATAGCAGGTCAGCAGTGACCTTCTTCTTATTTCTTAGAGCACGGATGAGAGAGAACGAGAGGGAGATGGGAGAGAGTTGAAGGGAAATGAGAGAAGAAGGGAAAAGAGATGGGAATGAGAGAGATGAACAGTATCTAGCATATGGCAATGGGAGGGTTTAGTTTATATAGGTTGGGATTTAGGGCATAGGGACTAAGGTACCCTTTTAGTTTGAATAGGATTAGGGTTAGGGTTATAGGCATTTTGGTCTTTGAGTGGGTTTTAGAAGATTCTCTAATGGACACCCCCTATAGTAAATGCTAATTCTAAGCTAGGGCCTCTAACAAACTAACTAACTCTAAAAATAACAAAGGACACCCTATTAACTCTATTAATTACGCCACAAGGCTAAACAACTAAAAACCTAGAAAAATACCTATTTACTCTTATCTAAATCTCATAATTAGCATAAATAGTATACTTAGGCTATAATATAGTATTCAAATTCAAATTGAGGGCCCACAAGGGGTGGGGCCTCACAAGGCTATTCTACTCTACCCACTTGTCCTTCTTCAAGGGAGCCACACGAACCTTACACCAAGGCATGAACATAATATGTGTGATAACTTATGAGGTGGAGGTAAATTTGTAAACCCATGCAGATGTGCAACCCCTTCCTATGCAGGTAGGCTGTTCCGTTCTCCCCACTTGCCTTTTTTCGGGGGGGGGGGGGGGGGGGGCATGGACTTTAGTGCCATATACTTAGAACATGATACTTGCATGAGCTGATAAACATAAATACATTGATTATGGAACGTGACATGCACATGCAAGCATGAGTATGTAGATCATGAAATGTAGCATGAACATGTGAGTAGTTAAATGCATAAAGCTTAGGTGAGTCCTAGCTAACTTAATTCCATCATACCCGACCCACCCTAAAATTTGGCTGCATTTCGGAATACTGGAGTTAGCCCCAAAATGGGTAAAAAATAGGGATGGACACGATCAACATGGAAGGATGCATTGCATGAATGCGAGCCACTCCGACCAGATGACCATACTTTGGGTCTTGTCAAGTACTTAGATGAAAGCAGGGTATGTGAATGCACGCAATGCCACATGACCGACTCAATTAGAACATTTCAGACTCCTCGATGTCACCCAAGATTATCTAAGGATAGGGGTTTCACCGATGGGTCTATATTTCTAAGAATTATGGTTCTAGCCTTTGTAATACTAATTTATCCTCTAGTGAATCTATAGCCACATGAGGATATCAATATCCCTCAATCAAAGGTCACTTAGATCCATTTTTGTCAATAATGTTGGATACATAATAGATAATGTATGACAATATACTCTATCGATCATAAGGGTAGAGTTGTCATCGACATGCAGATACAAGGCCATTCATCTTGATGTAACCATGGGGTCTCCATAGCATATCGCTAAGTTTTGCGCTCTGAAGGTGATTGACAACTAAGGTTCCACGCTTTCATACTCACGACGTAACATTGTACCACACATGCATCGAACAACTCGTAATGCATGTAACTCAAATATCATTTGCTCTTAGTCATACTTGACTTTATTGGTGATTATGGGGAAGAAGTGGGGTTACTATTCAAAATGTATGTAAAAGAATCAGGACTAAAGGTAGATTCCTTCCTAGGTCTTTTACTTCAACGAGGTTCAAAGTCCTCAGGGTCCTCGAGTTCAGAATTATAAGATGGGTTGGTCCCTTATCATTGGAATTACTACTAGTAACAATTGAAACTTGTTTATATGAAGAAAATAGTTTTAAAGAAAACAACATCTTTAAACTCGATAATGAGTCTTTATCTTCTCCGGAAATTATAATGAATTTATAGGCCTTACTATGCAATAAACACACTCTCTTGAGTTTTCGGTCAAAGTTTAGATCTTTTAGGGCTGGGTATAGCAACTTAGGATACACTTTTAGGTATTCCAAATTAGTGGCTCTAATCTTCCATAATCCAAATGGAGTCTTATTGGTCCTTTTGAATGGTATTCTATTTAGCATATGACAAGTTGTAAGAAGAGCTTCCCCTCACAAGTTCTTGTGTAGCCCAGTTCTGTTTAACATTGAACTCACCATTTCAACTAAGGTTCTATTTTTTCTTTCTACTACACTATTATGTTATGGGGAGTAGGGAGCTATCACTTCATAAATTATACCTAAGTTTTATAATTATCTACAAATTCATTGGACAATTATTCTCCTCCTCTACCAGATATCAGGATCTTGATCTTTTTTTCCAATTGATTTTCTACTTCTAATCTAAAAAGATAAAAATTATCAATAGTTAGGTCACACTAGTGTCAACCCACCAATCTCTATAGTTGCTTACAAAACTCACCTCTGTCACCACCGCCATAAAGTTATCTTCTATGAGATTAGCTTGACTTTTATCTTTATTTCATTTTCTATGACAATGCTCCCTTCCATAGTGGCCCTTTTCTCGCATATAAAACATTCAACATCTTTACTTTCATTTATATCCTTACGGGGTTAAGAGCTTGGTTTCGATTCTTCTTCTGATTTTTTTCTTGGCCTGGGGTATATTAGCGCTAGGCTTGGGTTTTTTCTGATCATTCTTAGTCTCAGTGAGACTGGCGCCTTATCCATATGTTCAGAATCCTTACTCTTTGTTTCACAATTTCTGTGATGTTCTTGGATTCGGAGACAGACTATGAGATCTACTATTTTAATTTCCTTCCTTTTATGTTTCAAAGAGATCCCAAGTTCCTTCCAAGATGGTGGGAGTTTTTAAATGGTACTATCAACTACAAATTGTTCCGATAAATCCATTCCCTCATATTGGACCTCATGGATTAGTTTTTTAGAGCCTCTAACCTATGTTATTAGGGATCTTCCTTTTTCCATTTGAAAATCAAGAAAATGTCCTATTGTGTATTTTTGGGTACCCCAATCTTCAGTAGCATATTCATTTATCAATGCTTCCTATAATTCCTTGACAGTTTTATATTTACGCCATATAAGGTATTATGTAAGTGGTTTAGAGTTTCATTCTTGCGATCAAAATCATCAGATTTCCATTGAGCATTTTGATATATACCGGCCGGCCCATATCCATATGGTTTAGGGCAATCAGTTGATAGCACAAATAAAATTTTCATTACTTTGAGGAGATATTCCATTTTCATCTGTCACGTTTTAAATGTTTCCCCTCGAAGTTAAACACCTTAGGATAGTACTCTCTAACAGACAGACATTGTAATTTTTTAAATAATTAATCCGCAAAAACCGAAGTCTATCTAAACTGTTGGAAAAGTGATTTGTGGAAAGAAGAAATTAAAGAAATTATTAAATAATTAAGGAAATAAATAACGAACAATTGGTAGCTGAATCACGTCTCTTAATAAGCTTTCTTTAGGCAAATGCACCCCCACTGTTGGAAAAGTGATTTGTGGAAAGAATAATTAAAAAAAAATAATTAAATAATTAAGGAAAGAAATAAACGAACAATTGGTAGCTGAATCACGTCTCTTAATAAGCTTTCTTTAGGCAAGATGCGCCCCCCCCCCCCCCCCCCCCCCCACACACACAAACACACACAACACACATACGTACACACACACGTGCAATAGTCTCGTGGATGTCTGCCCTAAGATAAGGCGGCTTCCTAGTCGAAAAATCTTCACCACTTGTGCCCTCAAATAAATAAAGAATCCCGAATCCCTTAGACCTCTAAGGAAATTGGAAAGAAAGTGTGAGAGTGGAGAAAGTGAAGAGGAGAGTAGAGGAGGAGAAAATAGTGGATTGGATGAAGAAGAGCTTACGCGAAATCCTCCTTATATAGGAGTCCCTGGTAAGAGTCGTTGGAACATTACACTTTTTAGGAATGTAACGTTTGACCGCTTAATCTTGTGTTTAAAATACCCAGAATGTTAACCTCCCGCAATGGTCATATGCATAAGTGCAGAGACGTTACAACAACTACTAAATCCAAATGGGCTATCCAGGCCCACTCGGATCCAAAAAATACATGCATGCGGCTCAGCCCGCCTTATCACAGAATGCACGCACGGCGTGTCGCGACCCCGGACCGGGAACTAGGGGAAAAGGAGGATCCGAGTCCGGGATCGGGACAGTGGTGGGGTGATGCCGCGCCACGTGCATCTCTTTGGCTAAACCGCACACGGAATTAAAAGAACATTTATCCATGCGCGTGATTTCCCACAGGGTTCCACGGTGAGGATTATCTTTACACATCATCTCACATGTAACCATATCAAACACATTCTCAAGATTGCGGAAGCGTGTAGCAAACCATACTAATACCATTCAAATCCATAAACAAGACTGATTTATGGTTAACATGACAAGATATCAGAATGAGCAATGATCATAAGCATATTTCCCCAAAAGTAAAGTTAAGTATATTTACAAAATATCAGTTGATTAATGCCCCCAAAATAACGGTCAACAAAGACCGTACAACCAAATGAAACCTAAAGTAAAGTTATCATAAGTTCCCAAAGTGTATCGTTCTCAAGGCAAGGCCGAATGTCTACATGACATCATCGGCTTGCCACTCAATCACTCGCTGCGGTTCACCAACCGCCTCCTCCGGCTCCTCCTCAATGGCAATAAGCTCGGGACCTGAGTACCAAAATAAATAGATCAGACACGACGGTCTGGCAGGTGGGTGAAAAGATATAACATCAATTCAAAACAATGATGCCTTTAGAAACATAGAAAATCTAGATAACAATGAATTTTCATAAAAGAATGATGCCTCATGTAAAAGAGATACGTATGCGATAAAATCATGTAGAGGTACCAATGATTCGGGGACTAACAAGATGGCAACCACACAAAGCTAAATCCTCTCTCACAAAAGTGATAAGAGTACATCGGGACATTGACCTCAGTCACACGAGGTAAGGAGAATCAACGACGTTGACCTCAGTCACACGAGGTGAGGAGAATCAACGATTTTTATATAATAAATACATATAATACTCTGCGGGACCACGGTAGCGAACCGGGTATATCGGGGCGAGGCGGGAACCATGCTGCAGCGGGTATAACTGAAGGGGGATATCCAAACCGGTGGATCAAACCGATAAGGTTATCCAAGCTTAGTGGTGCCGACTCATAGGTAACATGCGAAAATCAAAACAAATAAATACACATAACGGGGTGGGAACTCATAGGTACAAAACGTATAAAAGTCGGGACGGGTCTAAACAAATTAACAATATGGTAACACAATGTTCTCGGTTCAAGAGTACTCACAATTCACGATTGAAATCTCAAAATAGGGAATTGATTGAAAATCGAATACGAATAGTTTCCAATACCTTTACAGGCTAACAATGGTTTTCTAGAATTGAATCAGTGCGAATAGGGTCCCGTATGTCGGTTATGATGAAATTTTGGTACTCTTTAAGAGTTAGGGACATTCCGGGTCCTTATACACATTGGTCAATCTAGAAGACCTCATGGAATCTCCATGATGAGGTTTCTCCTTCTTCCGGACTTCATATAACGCCTTACATGGCATTGGGGCTCCATATGATACCTCCCCAAGCCTAAAATAAGTTTCAAACCCTTAGGCATTGACCCATGACAGACAGGCAGTTCGCTCGAGCGAACTGGGAGGTTCGCTCGGGCGAACAGCTCTCTGTTTGGGGTTCGCTCGAGCGGACTTTAAGGTTCGCTCGAGCGGACCTGTTCAGATTATGTTGGATCAGGTTGGCTCGAGCGATCAGAGGGGTTGGCTCGAGCCAACAAGGTTCTGTGACGGGTTCGCTCGAGCGATGTGTCACGGTCGCTCGAGCGAACTGTCCAGAAACTCATTTCTGAGTACAGTCCGTTCCTTCCTTTTCTCCCCCTTTCATTATCCTTTGGGCATCCTTTTATACCTACAATTAAGGGTCTCAAACCTTCCTTTCAACCCCATTCAATTCATCATCAACTCCTCTAACAACCACTCCCATAAATCATTCATTTCTCCATCACTTCCACCTCATTCAATGCAAGACATCTCCATAAATACAAATCCATAAATGATCATAAAGATCTAAAAGCAAGACAATAAAACATATGTTCTCCAATAGGACTATAAGTAGCCTAACATTATGCATGTTTCCAAAATCATGAAAACTCATAAAGATGACTTGGGTAAAAGCAATAAATGAGAGTTCAAATCTTTAATAGCAAGAAAACAAGAAATCAATCCATTCATCCACTTGCCTGAGGTCCAATGTAAATCAAATTGAGCTCTAGAAACCTCTTAAGTCCACAATCAAACACCTATGCACAAAACCCCAAATCCAAACCCTAAATTATCAAAAACCCAATTAAAACAAAACGGAATCTTCCAATAAGTGAAATGGAGTTACCCTAGGGCTAAACAAACAAGATTATAAAACTTTAGGAAGATCACTTACAAAGAAGTTCTTCAAAAAGCAAGGTGTTGTCCAAAGGAAGTCTTGGAGTGGGCGGTTTTTCTTCAAAAATGGTGTCAAGACGAAGCCCTTGAGATGAGGAAGAAGACTATAGTCTCTAATTTTCCATTAGCACTGGCTTAGTGGGGGGGGGGGATTGAAGGTGAAGAAGCAAGAAAAGGGTAAGGGAAAACCCTTAGGGCTGGGATTTCTCTTCTCCTCTAGGGTTTTTGCCAGAAATGGGAAAGAGAAGAAATATATAGTAAGTGGGGATGGGGCCCACAACTTAAAAGATTTCTCGAGCTCAAAACATGGTTTTCGGGACTTCAAACGAATTCGACGAAGAAGACAAAGTTGATCGGCAAAATTTCTAGTTTCCAAAAAGTATATATTTTGCACATTTTCGTGACATTGAAATCGGTGCCCAGATTTTGGGTAAAAAGACCATTTTGCCCTCAATTGCGAAAAATCGGGTTTAAGGTCCTCGAATGAAAACGATGTTAAAATGAAAGTTGTAGGGATTAACAAGATGAGTCCAATGGGGTAAAAACACAATTTTTGGAAATCATCGGTAAACCCCCAATCTCGCACAATTCGTAACAAGAACCCCTAAAGGGTCCCACAAATAAAAGGCTCTCCAAATTCCCCAAAGCTATTATAAAAGCTATTCTAATCCCCAACTAATCCAAATCCACTAACACACTAAACTAAAATACAACTTAATCAACTCTAAACGAGGTCTCTCGGGTCGGGGTCTTACACGGCGTACGCACACGAATGTGTAGTCACCACCACGTACCTAACCCTCTAACAAACACATCACCAAGCGAGAAATGTAATATAAATGCATATCAAGAGTTCTCCTCTTCCAATGTGGGATTCTAACAAAATAAAGAGGAGAAAATGTGATTTTAAGCACAAGATCATGAACAACTATCAGGTTAAAGATAGCTTTATTAATGGAAATGTAACAAACCTAATATCTTTAGCAACCACCAGATCCTGATCGGATATCCAATCACATCCAAATGAATGAGCACGGAATTAGTATTTCTTTGGAAGTACGCCATGACTTTCTTAATAGCCTTCTTGAGATCCAACTCAAGATCAGTGTAACATCTACTAAACATACATACGAAAAAACTAATGCTAAGTCTCCGATATGTTTGACCATACAAACGACTGCTTATTGTGAAAATGTAAAAAATGTTCATGTTATCTCGCTATAAATGTTTTGCAGACACTAGAATATATGGAGCTTTTCTCATTTGACTATGTGTGTTTTCAGATAAACAATGATACATCTTCCAATTACTGTTTTTTACACGCCTTCTGCTAAATAAACCTTGACTTATGTCTTGATAAACTTCACAAAGAACAAAGAAAGTGTCACGCACCCATTTTGTAACACGGGGATTATGCATGAGATTAGGGGCCAATTAAAATTCCCCATAATAAACAACACACGTGACCCCCAATCATGTCCCATAAGGGTCGAAGTCCGCGGTGAAGTATGCACGAAATAGGGTGGGCCTCTAGAATAGGTTTCAAAAACTTTTGACCCACTTGACGCAGGGATCAACTATCCAAAAGGCTAAAAAACCCAATCTAAGATTCAAGTCCTCAATCTCGGCCATCATGATCAGTAAGACAATCTATCTAAAGGATAGAACCAGCAACATATAAGCTACAAAAAAATCTACAACATGCAAGGAAGTAGATTATACCTTTGGAGCTCGGTTGTGCTCTAATGGAGAAGTTGCGTCTTTCTTTGCTAATGAAACGCTATTACTAATCAAATAGGGATCTCCAAGACCTCTTGATCTTCCATGTTATGACCCGTATCAGATTCTCCTTTTTCTCAAAAAGGTGGTGGGATCTCCAAGAGAAAACTACTAGGAACTCTAGGGAGGAACTAGAAAGAGGACTAGAAGAGGGATAGAGAGGAAAAACTCGAGCAACACTTGCTCTAGGGGCCTTGGGCATGAATCCCAATTCAAGAATAGATGCTTGCACGTCCAGCCCTCTTCTCCTCTATTTATAACTTTTGCAAGTTGCCTCCTCTTTACTAATTACAATAGAAGTCTTACTTCCATTAATTAGCAACTTACCATATCATAATTAGAAGTCTCACTTCAAATATGATTAGTAACTTTCCAATTCCTTTCTAATTAAAATAGAAGTCTCACTTCTACTAAAATTAGTAAGTCTACTATTACCGCTATTAGAAGTCTCACTTCAAATAGAAATAGTAACTTTCCTTTTAGAGTTCAACTAGAATTAGATACTTTCTAATAATTGGGCTAGCGTGGGGACCACTAGGGATTCCTTAGAAAGCTGGCTCCAACTGAGACACGCGACCCCACATCTCATGTGTAATCCGGGCCCACAGTTAATTGCAAATAACTCCACTATATAAATACAATTGAACTCCAGTCTTAGAATATTACATAGAAGACCCTAAACTTCCACATTACCACAAGTAGACCCCTCTATCAATATCCATGGATCAATTGGACCTGTCTTCCAACTAGATCCATATCTTATTATCCTTGAGCCCCAATTAATTATAATGATCATAGGTACCTTTCCAATTAACTCTTAATCGGAATAGGTGCGCACTTACCAATGATAAATCCATTAATTGGCACAAGGGGATATTAGAGATAGATTCCATCTTGACCATTGAATGTTCCCACAGCTCTACTACCACGTACCCAAATCACCGAGGTGTTGACCTACAGTTGGCCTCACTCATTGGTGACTCAAAGCAAATGAATAGATAGAAACTTGAGTTCATTAATGTCTCAGGATTGAGAGCCTATTGCTAGGGAATTATGAGAGTAGACCTTAAAGTAAAGACAGTGTTTATAAGGTGCTTCTCATGGTCCTTCAATACATCCAATGT
This sequence comes from Litsea cubeba, assembly GCA_012931725.1. Lineage (NCBI taxonomy): Eukaryota > Viridiplantae > Streptophyta > Magnoliopsida > Laurales > Lauraceae > Litsea > Litsea cubeba. Next base: position 53,175,688 of record CM022948.1, read on the forward strand.
ACCAGCACTATGATCCAGAATCTTCCATTCTGATGATCGAGACAAATCACACTATCTCATAGTGATCAAAGTACTGCAACCTTGTCAGTATGAGATGTCCAGTCTCATCACTGGTTGTGATAATATTTAAGTATAAGATTTTTTACACATGTCTCCCGTATGTGGATCTCATCCATACACATGTGTTACATCTAATATACTTGTGGACTCCGGTTCATCTCATGAACCATCATGTCATTCGTATTGGTTATGTGCAAGTATATAATAAATCACCATTCATCTCATGAAAGGAAAGCATGAATATATGAATAAATAAAGAATTTAATCAATTTATTATATCATCTACTGGATTGAGTCCATAAAACTAACAATCTCCCACTTGGCCTTAATGCCAGTTAGAGTTGCATCTCATGCACATCCCGTCTACTTATAGCTCAAAGACTTTGGTAGTCAAAGGCTTAGTAAATGGATCTACCAGATTGTCTGCAAAGACTATCTTGGTGATCGTACATCACCTCTTTGCACAATCTATCTGACCATGTATAACTTCCTCTGTACATGCTTTTTGGCTCTTGGGTTATTTGGACTTAGTGACTGCCCTGCTGTCATCACAGTAAACTGTGATCGGCTGTCCTGCCAAAAATACCACTTAAAGTTCCATAAGGAATCTTTTGAGTCAATCTGCTACTTTAGCTACTTCTCAAGCTGCTACAACATAAGCACATACCCAGAAGTTGATTTCCTGAAATCCTGATCTGACTAGAAGTCAGTATCTATGTAATCGACTGGAATCATCTCATCACTGCTATGACTCAACATGTGATCTCTAGTCCTTCTCAAGTATTCGAGAACACATCTTACAACAGTCAATGATAAAGACCTGGGCTAGACTGATATTTGCTGACTAAGCCTATTGCGTGACAGATATCCGGTCTAGTACAAAGCATAGCTTACCATACCAGAACCTTATCTTTGTACACATCATTGGGATAAGCCTATCATCCTATTTTTCCGGTCTCAGTGGAAATTTATCACTAGGATGTACCTGGCTTTTCCAAAGTCCTTTATTATCAAAAGTCTTTAGCCAACCAAAACTTTTTCTGTTGACGATATCCCTATGTCACTCCATGGGTTAAGGATGTCGTCGACATATAATATCAGAAAAAACTACCCTGCCTACTTGACTTTTCATTTACACATGACTTATCCAGATACGGACAAAAATCAAGTGACTTGATTTCCTTTGTCAATACGGATGTTCCTGTTTCGGGATATCTGCTTGAATCCATAAATCGACTTATGCAGCCTGCAAACTCTTCGCACTTGGTTATTAGCTATAGAACCATCTGGTTACATCATATAGATGTTTTCCTTAAGATTGTCGTCGTGAGACGCTGTCTTGACATCCATTTGCCAAATCTCGTCACCGCAATGGATAAGAGTACCCGGATGGAACTCTTCCATCTGGCTCTCTTTTTCTCTTGTAGACTCACTTGCACCCAATAGGTTTGCTATTAGCAGGCAAGTCCACAAGTATCTAGACTTGATTAGAGTACAAAGATTCCACCTCAGCTTTCATTGCATCTAACCAATGTCCCGAAACTATGTCATTAACTGCTTTAATATAGTTATAGGGATCTTGTTCCGGTTACACCGGGATTGCCTTGTAAGATTTTCCCTAGACCAAGAACTTGTCAAGGGTCCTGACAATACTCCCACTACGACAAGGCACTGATGTAACTACTGTGTCAAGTATGGGCGGATTTTCTTAAAGTTTGGTTATTCTTGGATTTGGAATTGTTCTTTCTTGAATTTCTTCCAAGATAACCATTTCTAAAGATTTCCAGTTAATCTTATAATCTCCCTCCAGAAAACCGCATTGGTGCTGTGAAACACTTTTTGCTCTCTGGGATTATAGAGCAACTAACCTTTAGTTCCTTTTGGGATAGAATATAAACATATATACTTCCGACTTTGATTCTAACTAATCCATTTTATCCTTCAGCACGTGTGCCGGACAACCCTTAAAACGTTGTAGACTAGGCTTTCGCCCTGTCCATAACTCCTTGGGAGTCTCAAGTATAGACTTAGATGGAATGAGGTTTAGTATATATATTTCAGTTTCCATATCCCAAAATATAGGTAATCCGTAGAAACTCAATCATAGACTTGATCATATCTAAAAGAGTCTTGTTCCTTCTTTCTACTACCAGGAGCAGACTACTGGGATTAAATCCCATTTTCTGATAAGTATCTCATAAAATTAGTGGAGAGATATTCGCCTCATCGATCTCATTGAAGAGTATTTATACTTTTACCTAATTGCTTTTCCGCTTCCGCTCGAAAACTCTTTGAACTATTTAAAAAATCTCGGACTTGCGGTGCATAAGGTATATGTATTCATATCTTGAGTAATCATCGGTGAAAGTGATGAAATACTAGTATCAATCTCTCGCTTTAATATTATGGGTCCATACACATCAGTATACACTAACTCCAATAAATCTTTGGCCCTACTGCCCTTAAATGAATAAGGGTCTTTTGGTCATTTTGCCTTCCAGACAGGATTTGCAGACAGGCATTGATTCTACCACCAATGAAGGCAAGATACCATTTTTCAATAGCCTGTCAATCCTGTTTAGGTTTATATGACTTAGCCTCTTAGGTGCCAAAGTTTGTTGGATTAGATGAAGGTGACTACCTTTTTAATTATGGTCTATTATTAGCATCAGTGTCATGTATCTCATACATTGTGGGAGTTAACAAATAAAAGCCATTGATTACCTTGTCAGAAAATATAAGAGTACTGCTCCTCTTTAAGACGATTTAATTACCAAAAGTAACTGAATGACTCTTATTCATCATACTAGAAATTAAAATTTTGTCTTAAAACGGTACATATAATGTATCTGACAAAATCAACTTAATATCTGAAAATAACTAAGTTACTACTCCTATTGACACTGCTTCTGCCTTGGCTTCCGATCCCAGGTTAATACTGATTTCCCCGTCATTAATCCTCCTGGTTACCTGTAGCTCCTACAACATATTACTGATGTAATTAGTTACACCAAAGTCTACAAACCAAGATTTTGAAGCACTAGTTGAAAAACTATCTTCAGAAACAAATAACTCAATCATACCTGAGGTATTTTCCTTTGACAAAAATCGTGGACAATTCCTCCTCCAATGTCCTGTCATACCACAGTGGAAACACTTTCCCTTTGCTCCCTTATCCTTGACCTTGGTCACACCACTAGTGGAACCATACTCCACCTTAGGACCTTTGATGACTGATTTCTTCTTGCTATCCCGGTCTTTACCTTTCGGTTTAGACTTAGCAAATGACTTTTCTGTCATGAGGGCAGTTAGTCTTTTCTTCATGATTTCCTCAAACACTACCAGCTGGCGAGACAGCTCAGCTATGGTCATTTCCAATTTATTATAATTGATCTCGAAATGTTTGGATGAGTCTGGTAGTGATTGAATGATCATGTCGATCTGCGTTTCTGTATCAAACGTAGTCCCCAGTACATCTAACTCATTCAATGCCAACTTCATTTGTAACAAATATTTTTGTACTGAGGTTCCCTCAGCCATCTTTGTCTCCATTAGCACTTTTATAGCAGCCTACCTAGCAGGCCTGACCTGTTCTACAAACATCTCCATTAAGTTCGATATAATATCGTATACTGACTTATAGGATTGATGTTGTTCTTGCAAAACAGTAGATATGGATGCCTGAATAAAACATCTGGCCATCTCATTGTCTTTGGTACACTTGGTGTAAAAGTTTTTCACAATCTGTGGTGCTTCAGGCTCAGGCTCAGGAAGGGAGGGTATATAATAAGGACATATTTGCATTTTGAAGCTGTTAAGATAATATCCAGGTTCCTTTTCCAGTCTACATAATTGGATCCCATCAACTTATTCTGGTTGAGGATGGTCGCAAGTGGATTGAAAGTATTCGAATTCATGCTATATAAATTAAAGCACATAACCATACATTCAATGAAAGAATATAAATGACATTGGGGTTTAGTATTCTACCAAATTCATATAGGAATCCTCACAAGCACTGAATTTAGAATACATCGGAATCCCAATCCCCTAGGGCATGCCTCATTGGGGAGTGCAAATGCCCCATAGATTGGTGCGGATCAAAGTCGTCAAAATTAAGATTAAGACTAACTATCCTTGATCCCCAATTATTCACTATCATCTAGGTATCTCATACCAAATAATGTATGACTCCCGATTATCTTTGGTTTCTAAAATACATGAGGCAAATCCTTGGGGATGCTACATCATTATTTTAGTTAAGTGTGACCCACCAACTAATATTGCATGACAACCGCGATGGGCAGCTCCTCCTTGGGGAGTGAACCCCCACCATGTCTCATCAATACTATCCATAGGAGATCCATATCTAGTAACCAGACAAATAGAAGCCCTCCGTGGGGAACGGCCACTCTCTTGGTGGCGCGAGGCTAATACTTTCCTTACAATGGACCTATGGTGGAAAACCATGGGGATTTATCAATTTAAATGCCCTGCTCCCACTTAATATTATAGAATTGAGGATTTCCTTTTAAGGTATTAGGGCCCACATATATAAATATATGAATCATCAAATCATCTCATGATATGATCTAAGATTGGTTCCAAGTCAACTTATTTTAAGGAAAGTCCAGTTTCTTAAATTAGTGTTACCAATGTGTCCATCTCATGGGACATCAACACTAATTAGAACTCTTTCCAAAAATTAATTTGATTTGACCAATATTAGTAACTTGCTATGTTTGGATCAGATTTGGAAACATTCTAAATAAAGCATTCAACTATAAATAGAAAATGCTAAAATTAGAAACTAGTCCTCTCTTCCACATGGCCCAAGCGGAATAGACTTCTTGGACTTCTAGACTTTTCAAAAATTTGGAATTCCTCAACCACTTTGGGAAACTCCAAAACACCTTTGGTAATTTTCAAACTCTTTGATTAGGAGTCCAACTTCACTTTCCTTCTACGTCTCAGACATCGCCAGAATTTACAAATTTAGAAAATTACATAAATTCCTATGTCTCTATGATGAGACTTACATGATAATCTATTAATGGAAATAAAAGGCTCATAGGGAATTTCACCATGCCTTGCCCTAAACCGGGAAAACAAGGAAACCATGATGCCCTTTACAACTTGCCAAAAACAAACATTCAACCATAAAAGAAAGTAAAAGACTTGTGGACCATATGGAGAGAACATGATAACCTGCATGTTAGTATCTCATACTAGCAAAGCAACTCACAAAGCCGGGTTACCAAATAATAATGGAAAGACAGGATGCCAAATATTGCCACTACTATGATTCATGCCCCTACGCAGAGGGGGTCCGGGGGTGTCCTCCGGGGGGGTTCGAGCTGCCCGGTCAGCTCGCGGGGGCCCAGGGGGCAGCGCCCCCGAAACAAAAATAAAAACTGCGATCTGCTATGTCAATCTGTTCGGTCGACCTACTAGAGGGTTCGGTCGACCGGCCTGAGTGTCTTCGGTCGACCGACCAGACGGAAATCTGCAGGTTGGGTTTTTCTATTTCGTGTCCAAACATCTCCATAACTCTTCTGAAGACTCCCAATGACTTGCTACCATCATTCCATCATTGTTAAACCCTTATGTGACTATCCAAACATGGATTTACTAATTGTCCAAGCAAAACCATCAAACTGATCCGTACATAGCCCTTAATCTATCCTCTTCGCATCTCATGTAAAGATTAGATCAAGCTTACTGATCTAACATGATAAGAGATGAGGTAAGGCTCTGACACCAATTGCATGAAATAGGGTGGGCCTCTAGGATAGGTTTCAAAAAATTTTGACCCACTTGACGCAGGGATCAACTATCCAGAAGGCTAAAAAACCCAATCCAAGATTCAAGTCCTCAATCTCGGCCATCATGATCAGTAAGACAATCTATCTAAAGGATAGAACCAGTAACATATAAGCTACAAATAAATCTACAACATGCAAGGAAGTAGATTATACCTTTAGAGCTCGGTTGTGCTCTAATGGAGAAATTGCGTCTTTCTTTGATGATGAAACGCTTTAACTAATCAAATAGGGATCTCCAAGACCTCTTAATCTTCGACGCTATGACCCGTATTAGATTCTCCTTTTTCTCAAGAAGATGGTGGGATCTCCAAGAGAAAACTACTAGGAACTCTAGGGAGGAACTAGAAAGAGAACTAGAAGAGGGAGAGAGAGGAAAAACTCGAGCAACACTTGCTCTAGGGGCCTTGGGCATGAATCCCAATGCAAGAATAGATGCTTGCACGTCCAGCCCTCTTCTCTTCAATTTATAGCTTTTGCAAGTTGCCTCCTCTTTACTAATTACAATAGAAGTCTTACTTCCATTAATTAGCAACTTACCATATCATAATTAGAAGTCTCACTTCAAATATGATTAGTAACTTTCCAATTCCTTTCTAATTAAAATAGAAGTCTCACTTCTACTAAAATTAGTAAGTCTACTATTACCGCTATTAGAAGTCTCACTTCAAATAGAAATAGTAACTTTCCTTTTAGAGTTCAACTAGAATTAGATACTTTCTAATAATTGGGCTAGCGTGGGGACCACTAGGGATTCCTTAGAAAGCTGGCTCCAACTGGGACACGCGACCCCACATCTCATGTGTAATCCGGGCCCACAGTTAATTGCAAATAACTCCACTATATAAATGCAATTGAACTCCAGTCTTAGGAATATTACATAGAAGACCCTAAACTTCCACATTACCATAAGTAGACCCCTCTATCAATATCCATGGATCAATTGGACCTGTCTTCCAACTAGATCCATATCTTATTATCCTTGAGCCCCAATTAATTATAATGATCATAGGTACCTTTCCAATTAACTCTTAATCGGAATGGGTGCGCACTTACCAATGATAAATCCATTAGTTGGCACAAGGAGATATTAGAGATAGATTCCATCTTGACCATTGAATGTTCCCACAGCTCTACTACCACGTACCCAAATCACCGAGGTGTTGACCTACAGTTGGCCTCACTCATTGGTGACTCAAAGCAAATGAATAGATAGAAACTTGAGTTCATTAATGTCTCAGGATTGAGAGCCTATTGCTAGGGAATTATGAGAGCAGACCTTAAAGTAAAGACAGTGTTTATAAGGTGCTTCTCATTGTCCTTCAATACATCCAATGTACCAGCACTATGATCCAGAATCTTCCATTCTGATGATCGAGACAAATCACACTATCTCATAGTGATCAAAGTACTTCAACCTTGTCAGTATGAGATGTCCAGTCTCATCACTGGCTGTGATAATATTTAAGTATAAGATTTGCCACACATGTCTCCCGTATGTGGATCTCATCCATACACATGTGTTACATCTAATATACTTGTGGACTCCGGTTCATCTCATGAACCATCATGTCATTTGTATTGGTTATGTGCAAGTATATAATAAATCACCATTCATCTCATGAAAGGAAAGCATGAATATATGAATAAATAAAGAATTTAATCAATTTATTATATCATCTACTGGATTGAGTCCATAAAACTAACAAAGTATAGATATTTTCTCAGTTAACACAAAATACAATGGAAGCTTCATAATGTAACACAATGCATCGATAATAAACATTTAATGGAAAATCATGATTAACATATCTAATGTTGAAGTTTAATAGTTATAAAAAAGTATTTTATACACAATGGCCACGACTAAAAACCTGGGTCAACCAGAAAACCAAAAAGGAACGAAAAGAAGAACTATCCATGTGTACGTGTGAAGGCTTTTGGGTGCGGGGTCATAACGACTAAACTATATCATCTGCACACCACTCGTGGACGTCATCAGGTTGATCTGGTTGAACTATCTCCTTCTCCTCCACGGGAACGGTGGGCTCGGTACCTATGCACCAAGAGTATCATCATCATACCACACAGTCAGCAGGTAGATATATAAAACAAGAACAGATATACAGTAGTAATCGAAGTTATGGATGACATAATTAATAGAGTTCAGTGCATATCGAATCATAATAAAAGACCTACCTGATACATCCTGATAAATAGGCGGCCCACATAAGCTAATCACCACGGGATAGTATTGCTGCCCTCCCTAGTTGTACCGAGTTGTGATAAAGTAAACGTACGTGAGGAAAGCCGAGCTAAAATGTAATAACAAGGAACAAGTAACTAAACATCGAATCCCGAGTGATTCTTCATTGAGCATTTTGAGATAAAGAAAACGGGAGAAGCTTTCAGCTTGATCCTGAACCTTAATACCGCATTATTTATAAATAATTATATTTTAGCTAATTAAGCATGTTTAGAGTTTAAGTGAGTCGGGTGTTGCGTGTGAGTCATGCATGCAAAGTTTTGTGAGGTTCCAAGTTCGTTCGGGTACAGTAGGGGGTGGTCTGCAATTTTAGGAAGTTTTTGAGGGTTTTCTCGAGATTTTGGGCTTTGTGGTTTTTGGTGGACCAGGTAGGTTTCATAATTTCCATGACTTTACACTCCAGTCATGTTGCGATCCGACACGTCGAAGAACCTCGTTTAGGCATCCTTAGTGGACCCATACTAAACTGTAATTTGGCCCAAAATTGGCCCTAATAAGACCCATCGACGCCCACCTTCCTTTCCTTCTCTCTATTTCTCTATTATCTCTCTTTCTCTTCCGTTTTCTACTTTCCCTCATTGTCTCCCCACCACCATCGACGACCGGAGCCTCTCTTACACTGGACGACCACTCCCATCTCCTTCCCCAATCCTCAAGGTACTCAAGCATCCCTTCCTTCGAGCATCTCATCCATTGTACTTCGCTAGGTGAGCTCCCAAGCCTTCTATACCTAGCTCTTTTTCTTCCTTTGGCTTAGAAATGGTTAGGATTAGCTCACCTCTTCCCTTGCATTTATTTTTGTAGAGTGATTTTGGGTTTTGGAGTCGTCTTCCCCATTTGAGCTCAACAGTGGATTTTCCCCCAATTTTCACTATTTTTGGAGTTCTCTTCATCAAGGCAAGTAGATGTATGTTTAATGGCTTTGATATGTTGCTTCCTTCTTGATTTTGATGCTTGATGCTCATTTAGACAACCTATTTCTCAATTGATGTTATTTCGATTATAACATGCTAGATTAGCTAGGTCTAAATGGAAATAGTTTTAAATGACATGATTAGGTGTTGTTTGCATGTTGAATGGAAAGGGCTAAGCTATGTTTTATCACTATAATCGGGTGCTAGGAACTTCAGGGGTCTTTCCCCTCTTTTAATTAAAAAACAAACACTAGGTTTCATTATCTGAAGCCACGCGGTCGACCGCATGCTAGTATTGCGGTCGACTGACGAAACTGCCGATCAGGCTCTATGAAGCCTGCCATTTTTTTCCATATTTTCTACTAAGACTCTGCTCTCGGTCAACCAGGAGTCGACCGAATGTGTGATCGGTCGACCGACTGCATATGGGGTCAACCGAGACAACTGGGTTCTTTTTTAAGGCCCCTTTTTTCTTAGAACTTGATGGACTTAGGTGGGACCTTGGTTACCCCCTTTGATGAATCACTTGGACTTTATGTGAGGGATGTTTTGAGCTAACACTGCCCACATGGTTATTCCAGAAGATTTCAGTGTACGAACTATATTGGTCTTAGATGGTACTGGGCATTAGGATACCCATCATTGTATTATGCATTGAGATGATTTGTTAAGGTATTGTGTACCCCATCCCCTCTATTGACCAAGTAGTGAAGTACAATGCGTTAGGAATAACTATCCCCTTTGTTATCCATTTCGTTGTTTGGATTTAACCGAAGTGTTGAGGCTAGGTCGCTTTGATTGTAAAGGCTTTGTAGAGGACTACTTTTGGATGTTTGATGTTTGTCCGTTTGTTTGATATGATTGATGATGAAGAGTAGTCTCTCTTTCGTTTTGACGAATCTTGTTCACGCAAGAGAAGCCTAACCTCTCAGTGTTATATGTTAGGACTCTTATTACCACTCAGTTGTAATGTTTGACACAGTTGGGGCACCACTGTGGTAGGACCTTTTCTAGATGACTGCAGATCGATATATTTTGGATGGTTATACACAAGGGAAATTCTATATGCACCCCAAAAATTGCTGAACACACCCACATTCTTCAATGAACAGTGATTTTTTTCTTTAGAATGTGGGTGTGCTCAGCAATTTTTGGGGTGCATATAGAATTTCCCTTATACACAATCAGGTACCAATGATACAAAAGAGCCATCATTATTGCCAACTGTAATTCCATCAATAATAAGATATTTGCTTGTATGAATGCATAGACATTCATGACATAAGTGGTTAAAAATGAAAATCCAGGATGAATTTACAAAAATGACCATCACATAACCTCACCTGTATAGGGCTCGTTTGGCAATTTACTAGGTTAGTAAAAGTAATGTAAAGCCTTTATTTTTCAGACAAGGAGTCACATCAAAAGTACATTTCTTCAAAATTCCCTCTTTTTTAAAAAAAAAAAAGTTAAAAAGCAACATCCTTTCTCCACTAAAAGAAAAAAAATACCTACTTTATATATAAAAAGTCAAAAAAGATTCCCTACGAATCCACGAAAGAGAGAATACCATCATCACCCCCTTATATTTTATTTTTTCTTGATTTGATGCTTTACATTACTTTTACTTTAATAGTAAATTGCCAAACGTTTAAAGAAAAGTGAGTCAAAGGAAGATGGAAAATGAAGGGAGAAGTTGAGAATATAGAAATTGAGTTCTAGTCATTAATTACAAAGTCAATGCCACATCTATATTCCTATTTTATATCATTCACTTCTTACCTCCTATTATTCACATGCACTTCACTCTTTTTTCTTTTTTTTTTTTGCTGATATGGCTAAGTGGCCATGAGGGGAAATTGGAAACCACCCTGCCATGGATCGAGCCCTTGCAGGATGTGTGGGAGCGGGAGTTGCAACTCCCTATGATTCCCCACATGCACTTCACTTAATGGACCTCATTTTACCATGAAATTTTATATCTTAAAATCCTATGAACTCTAATGCAAACATACAAAGCCCAAAACTTGTTTCACCTCCTGATTTAGCAGCTTCCAGTTCGTGCATATATACTTTCTCCAAACAACTCGACATATTAAAATGTTGTTTTGACATCTAGTTGGTGAATCTCAATACGAAAATGAGCATCCAAAACTATAACGATTTATGACAGAATCTTTCTTTGGAACAAGTTGAGAGTTTCTCTATAGCTGCCTTCTCTCTGTTTAAATCTTTTCGCCACTAATCAAACTTTGTACCACTTGACCTGCCTTTTGTGAATAGCATTTGGTCTTTAAAATCTACTAGCATGTAACAGCTTAAACCTATTGGATAACTAACTAAGTCCCAGCTTTAACCCTAATCGGGTGTTTTTAATCATTCTCCTATAAATCCACAATTCATGGGTGTGATATGAAATATTCAATAACCATTCTAGCAATGGCCATGAAATTAAAAACCCATTCATACGTGTGTAGATATTTGAGACATGCCAAGAGTCTCAGAACAAATACCATTCTTAATTTGATGGTGATGATGAATGATGGTTTTGTTCACGTTGGCAAAGTCCACCAAATCCATGTGACGCCAACGGTAGAGTGGGCAGCTGACAACATGACAGAGAAACAGATCCAAATCCAAAGAACAGTATCGAACACTTTGACAACACGTCATTCGCTGCTACGATTTTGTGACTACCTAGCTAGCTCTATCACCACATATTACATCACCATTATAACCTTGATTATGGTTGTACCTTAAAGCCTGGTTCTCATGGTTGTATATTACTCATGGTTGTATATTAAAGCCATAGAATCATATAAAAGAATAATCCATGTATATGCCATTTGGATCTATAGCTACGAATTTAAACGGTTTGGAATTTGGATTCTCAAGTGGTCCTATATTCTTTTATACAATGGGAAGGATGATGACTTCCTCTTTGGTGGAGTTGTTACAAGACGCAATCAATAAAGATTATCAAATTTGTAGAGAATTTTTTATTGAGATGTGGGAGTTTGTCGACAACTAGAAAATATCTAAGGAAATGATTTAGATCAAACCCAAGTTTCATAAGATTTCTAAGAACAAAATTATGTGGTGTTTAAAAACTTGTGAGCCAGTCGCGCACGCTTTTATCTTGTGGGATCACCCACACCTTAGTCTTTTGACTAAAATGTTGAATATCATTCACGGTTGGTTAAGTATAGTTATCATCATATCATAAATCATCTGACCCGAACTCAAGCTATTTAAATTCGTGTATATAGATGGCAATATTGGACAAATATATATTCTCTCAAGTTTAGATCTAACCTAGAAAACTTATGTTAAAAGATCCACGAACAATCATGTTAAAGATCACGGACCCAACCTGTTTACATCAAAGACTTGCAAATGGATTTAGTCAGGTACAATTTAGGTAAGGTGATCAGCTAAGAATAAACATGATCCTCAATATTTATGGATTCACACACAAGTTATGTTGGCAAGTTAATGTAATGAATAATGCTGGCCGAGTTCACGAAGCTAACCAATCAAATAGCAAGTATATATGGACTTTATTTTTAATCAATCATGTTGAAAATGTGAACCTGAATCTTGAATTACCAAGAATTTGGTTGGCAAGTTGAGTGAAAGATTGCATCCCCAATGCAAGGCAAACCTGAGGTCGAGGATGCAATTTGATTTTAAGGTAATTAAACAAGTCCGGAGATTTTGAAAAAAAAAAGAGCACATTCGTCGACCTAGTAATGAGTTTGTTTTATTGAAGGAATATTAAAGAGGTGAGAAATATAAGGGTAAAAGGTGCATATCAATTTCTATCAAAGGAGAGATTATTTAATCGGTCCATTATAAATCTTCTGTAAATCCTCCACATGTGAAGTGAGAGAGAAATCTTACAAATCCAATACCAATTGTTGTGGACAAAGGGAGGAGAAATAATTGAGTCCAATTTGATAGATTCATTTTTGTTGTAAACTGAAGGCTCATTGCAACCTCTTACAAATGCATGGTGATCTAAACAAAATGATGCAATTATTGTATATCAAGAACATGCAAAACGAATGGACATACGGTTGCATTTCTTATTGCCTGTGATTTTAGAGTTCCTCCCTTCATGAGATGATCATGATCAATATAAAAAATTCTATTGATCAACCCCGTCTGCACGGTTCTTATAATTGGTTTGGCCTATTAGAAAAACAAAACTTGTTTTTCGCATACTGGCACTCCAACAATAACTTCCCCCAACAAAAAGATTTACCTGGAGATGTTATCCTAACTTGATATATAAATTCTTCAAAAGGATGATGCTATAAGAAATATATTATATTGTTTACATAAACAAGATGAGTGGGATACATGAGGTGTGGCCAAGCGACCAATCACAAAATAGAGTTAGTTAAATTAGTTATTGTAAATTATTAATGAATCTCATTAGCTATTTCTAACCATATATATTATTAAATGAAAAATGCAATAGAGTGAATTGTTGAGAAATCATTGCTTTTGAAAGATGACAGGTAGCCAACACAGTCAAGAATTGAGTGCCAACAAAGGGAATCAATACGTGTGTCTTCATGTTAAAGTATCTATCACCCATTGATTGTAGCTCAACCTACCCAACAAAATAATAATAATAATAATAATAATAATAATAATAATATACTTATAATATTAGAGTCCGGGTTCTCTGTTGCGGCCATGATAGACTTTCTCTATAACACATGGCTAAGCCCTATCATAGGGCCCACATGATGATAATGTAGACCGTCTAAGATGAATGTCATCCCCTCCTATGACATATCCTGAAATTTCAGTTCAATATGAGTGGATCCCACTGCCCAATTATTAAGATGAATGTGACATTCGCTGCTCATGCTCATTACATCTCGGTCGTTGCTAAATCGTACAGTGGGACTCACTCATATAAAAATGATCATCAACGATATATCAATGGAGAAGATGACATTCATCTTAGATGATCAAGATTATCATTATGCCTATCATGGCTAGTACAGAGGATCCATGGGATTAATAATGATTCCTTCTAAAGGACACGTGTCCTCTATTCAACTATCTTTCCCTTCAAGCTCGAAGTAGATCGTCATGCAGTTGTTTTCGTCTCTAAACAAAAGTCGAGAGCAGGACGGCAACATAAGTGGAAAAATATGCAAATTCTAAACAATAAGATTTCTTGAAACTTTCTTCTTTCCTGTTTGGAAACTAATATTCTAAACGCCCTTTTCCAGGATGAAAAGAGCAGCTCAACGACAAAATCCTTACTTAAAGTCTTAAACAGGATTACATAAAAAGGACACGTGGCATATATTAGGGCCCACTGGTTTTACCATATCAGCCTGACGAATCATCCTTCGTCACTGTCGTCCCAAATACACCGGCAAAATCATAAATTAATGTTAGAAGATGTCTGATTAAACGGGCCAACCTACGGGCTGCCCTCATAACAGACTGCCCGGAGAAGGTGGGAAGTCCACGTATCGTGCCAGCTGGCAGGGCAATAGTTCTGTAATACAAATGGGCCCCTGAATATTAGTTTTAATTACAAAATCACCCTCTTCCAGAGGACTTTTAAGAATTCTGACATTTTTTTTTTAGGGGCATTTGGCGATAGGTCCCTGAACATTTCACTTTATTGCCTTAGGTCCACAAGAAAAAGTCATAGAGCTAAAGGTCCTCTCACAATTATTCACACATAAAATGTCCAATTTGCCCTTTCTTTTAATCATATCCCATGATTGGTGGGATATCCCATTAATAATAGCCAACTAACATTTAATTGCCCACGATTAATGGAATCCCCAGATTTTCAAATAAATTCTAAAAACATACAAATAAATTTCAAAATAACAAAAATAAACTTTAAAAAAATGAAATAATTTCAAAAAATACAATAAGTTAAAAAAAAAGCAATATGTAATCAAATAACGTAAATAAATTTAAAAAGATGTAAATAAGTTTCAAAATATCCAAATAAATTTCAAAAAATATAAATAAATTTCAAAAGACTCAAATAAAACTCAAAAGATCTAAACAAAATTTCAAAAAATGTAAATAAATTTAAAATAACGAAAATAAACTTTAAAAAATGCAATAATTTCAAAAAATGAAATAAATTTGAAAAGACACAAATAAATTTCAAAAGGCAAAAATAACATTAAAATACACAAATAGATTTCAAAAAACGCAAATAGATTTGCCAAAAAAACTCAGTTAAATTTAAAAAAATAACTCAGATAAATTTGCCAAAAATATAGTCAACTTTGAAAAAAAAAACAGATAAATTTGATAAAAACATAGATAACTTTGACAAAAACGCAGATAAATTTGTCCAGAATACAGATAAATTTGACAAAAATACAGATAAATTTGACAAAAAAACAGATAACTTTATCAAAAATACAGATAAATTTGTCCAGAACTCAGATAAATTTATCAAACACTAAGCTGGGCTTAGTCATAAACTCAGATAGATTTGTCCAAAACTCAGAGAAATTTGTTTGAGAATTCAAATAAAATTACGCAAAAATGAAATAAATTTGATAAAAATGAAAAACTCAGATAAATTTCATAAAAACTCAAATAATTTTTTCAAAAACTAAGATGAATTTATCAAACACGAAGATGGGCTTCTATGTGCAAACTGGGTCGGGTCAGACCGGACCTGGACTGACCCAATACCTGGGATGGCCCAACTGGGTCTTCTTCCTCTTCGATATCTGTTCTCTGCTACAGAACAAAGAACGCAGCGCCCAGGCTCTTCTGCGATTGTCTTCCGCGGCGACGATGGATCTGGGCTGTGGGCTGGGCTTCTGTAGCAGGTCAGGTTAGAACTGACCAAGACAAACCCAACCTGGCTTGGCTGAAGGTCGTCTTCTTCCTTCTGGTTTCTGTAACCAGAAACGTACAACAACAAGCATATTGCCTTCTTCCTCGATTCTGGCGATGGCATGGCTTAGTGTATGGTGACGATCCCCCTTCTCCGATATATTCAATAAAAAAATGTAACGTTTCTGATACTCATTATTCTAAGATTGAGTAGTTTCTCATAATCTATTGGTGGGCCTACGTCCTACTAGATTGGAATTCAATTAGCACCAATCAAAAGTGGTTTAGATTCTGCATGTAGTGGGCTACATGCAGGTAAGATTGAAATTGCTTGACAGATTAGATTGAATTGATTGCAAGAAGAAAGGGGTGTAGAGATTCAAAGTAGTAAATATCGTTGCAATCTTAATGATAAAAGAGAAAAATCAGGGAAATGTCTCATTGCCTTTTTTAAATTTGAAGAAGAGGGAGAATGGAAGATTTAAAATTTAAAATTTAAAATTTAAAACTTTTATTCCTAATCAGTTGAAAGGGCAAATCAGTGATGAAAATATATGAGGTGGCATATCTAGGGACCTCTCTCCCATAAGTGGCGTATCTAGGGACCTCTCACCGAAATATGTCCAAGCTGCATGGACTACATGCCTTAGAAGAAAAGTTGATGGACTGGAGGCCTTACAAGACCTCTATGAGGGACCTTTCGCTAATTTACTCTTTTTTTTAATTGCTGGTTAAGGTTTAAAAATTTTGACTTCCATGGACTCTTTCCCAACACGTTAGAGAGCTGGCTAAGATCAGATGACAGTGGAACTGTTGTGGAGTGTGTACCGGGTCAACTAGAAACAGTAAGAACCCGGTTATAATGGGTCTCATTTTCATTTAGAATTAAAAAGTTGTATTCAATTGGTCAAGTGTCTCTTTAATATATATAGGAATTGATGCTAAGATGAGCTTCATACAAGGTTTATTAAAGTGGTAAGGAGTGAAGGTTAAAGCTTAATTAGTTGAGACGTTACTTGCTTACATTTTATTTACGGAGGTGGTGATCATATATTCATTTCTCATATTTCACGTCTCAGTTTCCATTAAAGGAGGATTATTTGGTGGTCATTTTTAGTTATTAGCTTTTATTCATTTTTGTTCTTTTCAAGTGTTCAAAACCAAGATAACCATCCACTGCCTATGATTAGCATATCATCTCAACTTAATTAGAGCAAATGTTATATCAGATTTAATGCAATTCTTATATACATAAAGCACCAAATGGCTCTACTGTAATCTGATGGAGAGACACTGGTCCCTTTATTCTTAGATAATGATACCTTTTCTACATATAATGAAAGGGTCAAAATAAGTAAAGAAATGTCTTCTCATCCTTATTATACCCAAAATATTACTTCAGCCTCACTTATTTATACCCTTCATGTCAGATTTTGAGCATAGGAATTTTACTGCCTTCTGCTATCCTCGAATTGCTATCAAATTTGAATGTATAAACAACATAAAAACAAATAATAACTCTAGAACCATTACCACATTTGATAAACACATATTTATCTGTTACATTGATGTAAAACCCATGGGATAATAACACTATATCAGATTTCTAATGTCAATCTTTTAAAGCTTGTTAGAAACCAAGTGATTACATACTGTTTGCTATCTTACTTGAGCACCCGCAATTTCGTTTCGTACATATTTCTTTTGCCTAGCCCAAGACTCCATTAAAAAAGACAGTTGTATATCTATCTATATAATAAGGGATCTCAGTTTTTGAATTCCTGGACTCTTTCCCACCCTTGGAATTATGTACATATTTCTGCACATAAATCTAGGGCTGAGAAGAGATTCAAGATCTTATTACAAAGGACAAGAGGATATGGGAGTGCCCTTGGTTTTCTGTGAAATTACGAAACGTGCCATTATCTTTTCCAAAAGGATATCGGAGCTCCCTTGGTTTCTATGAAATTACGAAACGTGTCATTATCTTTTCAAAACTTCCGTGCAAGTAAAGATATGATTAAATACACGGCTATGATTGCAATTGAATGATTGAACGGTGTGGAATTTGGGCCCACAACTTTTCAGTTTGTCCCTTCACATATATATGTTGTTTTTCACGGATTGTGGAATCTCAGCTAACTTGGATTGTTTTGGTAGCAAATGCAAACGTGGCTTGCATGCAATTAACTAAACTGCTTATAGTAGTGAGCCACTCTGGTTTTCAATGGTGGTTAAACAATTCTGGCCGGGCTTGATTGAAAGCTAATAGATCCGATGAGCCACATAGAAAATTTGGGTTAAATTTGTTAAATTATGGGCGATGTGGGTTTGATTTTCTCCATATTTAATTGTACTCAGAACGTGGTGCGCCGTGCCTTCAAGCACGAGCAATGACTAGTTAACTTATAAGAAGAGAATATAAATGGTGGACGTTAGTCGTTATAGAATATTTCAAAGAAGTTAACTATTTCTTTTGTTTACAAACCTTAGCAATTAGTCTAATTTAAAATTTTTCAATAGTCCGCCATCAATCATCGGCTTCCTTTTGAAGATCCATCTGCAACCTAAAATTATGCTATTGGGACGGGAATTACTAGTTCCGAGGTGTTGTTAAAATTGGAAGGATTCATTTCATTGTTTAACGCTCACCTATTGTTTTGTAGAACCAGGGGATGCTGGTTCGTCCAATACATATTTGTCACTTATATAAAATCTTATGACATTTAATGCACTTGCTTATTTGGAAAAACCAAGGAAGAGATTTTATACAGATGGCAAATGTAGATTAGACGAAACAGCAACTCCTTGTTTCTACGAAACAATGGATCGCACTATTTGGAAAACGCATATCTTTGCCACTGAGTGGAGCCATCTTCCATAATAAAAGAGAAAAAATCTTTTATCAAGAAGACTCAAAGTTAAGAACGGTTCCTTATATGAGTGGTAAGAAGTGTCAGCTCTTAACTGGTTGTCTGGGGTTCAAACCCTGGGTACATCATATCTTATCGCTTGTGCGAGCTCTTCTTCCCTCATGTGCGGGCTTACTTCCCACTTGAGTAACTAATTTTCTGTGTGTTTGCAGGATCTCTCTTAGAACACAGCCCCCTTGGTTGTGGTGCCAAAAAGAAAAAAGAAAAAATCAGACTTAAAGTTTTCATTTGAGGGTGGCAGAGCAAGTAGATAGTTGGATTTTGTGGAAAAATCTAATGTTTTTAGGTGAGTTTTGGGTTGGATTGAAGATTTTTATGTGGGTTTTGAAGGCAGACGTAAAATTTCCGTACTAGCTAGTTTTTTTTAGGCGGACTTAGTGGGAACAACCTCAGCGCCCATAAGCCTATATGTAGATATGCCCATGTCAAGAGGTATATCTTAAGAAGGTAACTATTTTCGTGTTGAATCCTCTATTATCGATTCCATCCCTTCATACTCACTATTTACCAAGTGGGCCACACAATGAATTGACATAGTTACCTTTCATAAAATCTGAGAGATACCTTGCAGCATAAGGTTCTCCTAAAGAAGGAATGGAGGGAGTGATTAATAAAGTTGGCCACACAGTACACTCAAATTAGGTCAAATAATGCACCATGGGGGATTAGTTCTATTCAGTTAAAGACCTTAAAACACCTAATTCATTTTTTTGGAAAAAGAAGTAAGATCAAATAATATATATTGGTTCCGCATTTCAAAATCTTCAATCGTTCAAGCCCAATTTACCTATAGTAGACTTGAGAAATTCTTAAAATAAAATAAAATAAAAAAAAGCAATATCAACGACGGGATTGAAGAAAAACATGGTTCAAAACTCAAATACTGGCCGAAAATAAATTACTGGAAATTTTATTTTTTGTGCACGATGGAGTGTACATCTCAGCAAATACAAACTATCAATTAAAAGCAAAGTTCTCACCCATGTTGCTATATGAATTATTAGTCAAATTGAAACCATCGGATTGGGCAAACACGATTTAGCTTTGGTTTTACCTCCAGCGGTCAGGATTACAACAATTGACTTGAAATTTGGGGCATATAACAGTAAATGGAGGGAAAATGAAATTGATGGTTTGGCTCCATGATATAATTAAGGTATAAAAGCTTGAGTTGAGCTTAAGCTTCTTCTGCATTTTCAAGCCAAGTTCAAGCTTACTAGCTTAGGCTACCTCGGGTTGGTTTGTAAACAAGCATATGCTTAAGCTTCCCTTGAGCTCAATTACCATTCAATCTCGTCTCGTCTTAGTCTGCGCATGGGCTGAGCCATAAATGCCCGGTCCGAGCGAACTCACTTTGGTCTGGGTTCTGGCCTTGGGTATTAGTACATGGGCCCGGCCAAAATTTAGAATCTAGGCCCGTTTAACATTTGGGTCGAGCTTGGATTAAGTGATAGTAATCCCCAAACTTAGTTCAATATAACCAAGATATATAATTAATGCTTATAATTTAATTTAGTGATCGATTTTCCTAAACAAGAGTTGGAAAGCACATGTAACTGATAGAAAGTCCGGTCTAACTTACTAAAGGGGTGAGCATTGAACAAGACATGTTTGAGGCAGACCGGGCTTGAGGCAATGATGAGAGCCGAAATAGTAGTATATGACCTTATTTGTGATAATGTCATGTTTGCAGGTGTTTTAGGTGAAGATAATGAATTCAGAAGCTAATTGGAGGAAGATGGAAACATCACACAAAGGAACCTTGCATTCTGCCTGCTGGCGTCCAGACGCCAGTTGGCAGAAAGTGAATGTTCGGACGCTAGTCACGGGTTGGGTCCGTCTCATTGCGCGATTTGAAGGAAAATCTTGGAGAAAGTTATAAAAAAGAGAAGCAGAACTCGTGTTAGGTCGTTAAAGACACGGAACTGGAGGCTAGTTTTGGAGACATTGGAAGGAGTTTCAATGGAGATTTTGTCAAGAATTCTTCGCCCATCTCTCTCCATGAGTAACTAACTCTCCACTTTAGGGTTGCGATGAAGCCCTAGTCTTGTACTTTTGGTGATGTATAGGTTCTAAGGTTTTACATTAAATGCTTTGATTATATGACATGAATGCTATCCATGTATTGGATTTATTTATTAATGCAATATCTAGTTTTGGTATTTTATTCTTGTAGTTTTGAATATCGGTCATATAATGGTGCTTGAATGAGTGTTTAGTTAGATCTAAGACAATCTATACCATAGAGATAGGTTATGCTCCGATCTAAACTCACATGATTTATTTGTTGACTCTATGGAGGTTTGTAACCAAAACGAGTCTTTAAAGCATTGATAATGAAACCCTAAGTCTCTATATTTGTCATTGTACGAGACTAGAGTGGATTCGTATCCTAAGGCATTTTCTTCAATTGAATCAAACTTTACTTTTAATTCGCTGATATTTAGGAATCATAAACCCTAAATCAATATTTCGTTCTCCAATAGGATTAATTTAGGAATGTGAAAAACAACGCAATTTAGCCTTTTTATTCCCGTGGATATGACACCCGGCTAATATCACGTCTATTCTCACTAGTAGAGATATTAGCTAGGTATAATTTATATTTACAAACCTTGCTTTGGGACGATCATACAGACACTAAAGCACTTATGTCGAGGATGGCCCAGATATGCAAGGGCCGGTATTTTTTAAGTCGGAATGGGCCTAATATGCCTTAGCTTGGGTCAGCTCATCCCATTAACACCCTACCTCTCGAAGTGGTGGAGCCAAAATTTCCTTATAGGAAGCAAGTAATGGTTGACCGATAATATTTTATATTTATTATTTTATTACTAATCATTTTAAAAAAATGAGTTTTTGCTCCTTTTTTTAATAATATTTGAAGAAATCCTAAATGTGTAACCTATACTAACATTTCTCGAGACATAATTTTCTAGAATTTTGAGTCCAGTTAAATTATGGGCATAGTAGAACTCACAATAATGAATAAAAAACGCTCAAAATAATTCTTTTGTCCTTGTTTTAGCACTAAGATCAAGTTGTATTTAACTCTAATATGAATATGACTCACATATTGGACTAACCACATGTAAACCAATCCACCCATGATTAATTAATTAAAAAATCCATTAATTGGTTAGATGTGGTTGTTTGATGGGCCATGATCAGTGGTGAAGCTAGAGTTTTCTTACAATCATCAAGCAATCATCGATTGATATTGTCGATATTGACTTTACGGCACTTCCTTTAACAATGACAATGATAAAAGTGAGGAAAGTTCTATTAATTATTTGTATAAGTATCAATTGTATTACATTAAGAGGAGAAATTAAAAACCCTATAAATTAATGATGTAAAAAAAACATTATCAAATATAAACACATGTACATATATCATCCATAGAAGAGGATTCCCTTCAAAGTCAATTACGACACAAATTTTATTGTCATGAGATTAAGTCATTTTTTTACACAAATTTTATTGTCATGAGATTTTTTGTTTTTAGGACTATGGACCCAATCTTGATTCAATTTTGATTTAGTTCTATTTTCAAACCACTTTGGGACATTTATATGCCATTTACATACCTATTAATGAAATACTATATAAAAACAAAAAAACACAGAAAATGATTAGTATTACTAGAAGGAGTGGAGGTGGAGGATAACATAAATTGAAGTTGACCCCAACCAACCCACGCTAGGTCATGGTTAGTATCACATATCTTGAGCCCTTTCAGATCGGGCCAGGTATGGATTGGAGCAGCGCAAGTGTTGAGTCATGACATGGTAGGATTACCCTAGTCCGATGCTGCTGTGAAAATCATTTACAATTCGAGTTCAAATCGTCTGAGGCTTTACCCCATGATGACCATGAGTGGACCTATGATGGTTCACCATGTCACTGCAGGTAGCCTCATGATGACGAGGTAGACCGTAATTGGTCTACTCATGGTGACCGTTGGCAAAACCCCTCGGCAGATCATATTGTGAAGGCTAAAAACAAAGTGGTCATATTTTCAAAATATTTTAAAAGAGAAATTATGGGTCTTTTAGAGTTAGTTGAACAAAAGTAAAGATAGGTTTTAGTTGAACAAAAGTAAAGGGAGGTTTATATAAAAATTGAGAAATATATGGGTCATTTTAAGATTGGATGAAATATAGTGGTCGTTTTGGGAAAAAAACAAAAAAGAATCAGAGGCAAAAGGGAAAGGCTTTATTCTAAAAGAAACCAGACTTTTTAGAATGGCAAAGGAGACTGGATTTAGCGGTGGTTTTTTTCTGCCGCTAAAAGTCCTCTTTTTTTTTTGGAAATTTCTTTCCATTGATAAAAGTGTCGTATTAGCCTATATACATACTATCTAAGAGATTTTAGTGGCAATAGCGGAAAAAAAAAAAAAAAAAAAAAAAAAAAAAAACTCTGCTGCAAAATTGGACTTTTAGTGGCCGAAAAAAATTACTGCTAAATCCAACATCGGTTGCCGCTAAAAGTCATTTTTTAAATTATATATTTCTCACTAATCTTCTAAACCCTCTCAGTCAAGACCCCATAGGAAATGCATTTTCGCCAAATCGAAGAAAAATATTTCAAACTTGTTCTCTTCCTTCATGAAAAAACGCAAGCACCTTGAAACCAATTGAGTTATAAACACATGACCTATGGTGAACGCTAAAGGGGAGGGAGTTATTAGAATCTCGAGGGGCTAGTTTGGAGGTTTTTCTTTTTAGATATTGGACGGGCATGAAAAGTTGATTGTCTCGCCCATGCTATAAGTGTGGGAGTGGAAAAACCCAGCAGGACCTATCTATTGAAAATCCAAAACGTTCAAAAATAAACATATGAATAATGATGTGATTAACACATTCTTATGCAGTACTACTGCTGTTGCTGCTACCACTATACTATTTTCTTTACTAGAGGAAATCATGCACCCTTATTTACTACATAATTCCCATAATCAATTGAGCTATAGTTGGTGACAATTTTATGAATTATTAATTGTATGCATTAATCACTTTAATAATTATTTAATTAATCTTATAGTGGCCGTACCAACTCCCATTAAAGTATAATTCGAAAGATCCTACCGAAAGGAAGGGGATTCATTTTTAACGGGCTAATTTTTTTATAGGTGGGACCCACTATGTAGTTCCACTCTCCGTACTCAATGTGTGTATATGAATCACTAAGAGGATCGGGAGTCAAAGAGTTGAGGAGTCATTCCCTTAGCCGGGCACGACGCTTGTGATCAGCATGGATGGTTAAAAAGGGTAAAAGTGAGAGTCATTCACAATAAGATAATGTAAAGTTGTGGAGCCTAGACTCTCTTAGTGTCTCATGATCACTTCTCATCAGTAATGAGCGCTTCACTTTATGGTGGGACCTGAATATTGAAAATCTAAACTACTCAAAATTGATTTCCTTCCTTTCTTGGTTGTTCCCAAAACTTTACTATAACAGGAATTGGTCTCATCATAAGTTGAGTGGAGCCGGTCTTGTCATAAGTTGAGCATGTGTTGCAATAATATGCTCGAGCTTTTAAGGGACCAACTTCTACAATAGTAAAATTTGGACAACCCATTTCGGAGATGGCACATTCATTTTGAGCGATCTGGATTTTCAATAAGTGGGGTCCATAGTTAAGTACCAATCTCACTAGAGCATGAGTAAAAACTAAGAGGGATTGAAACTTGACAGAAGGGTGGAGTAGGAAGGTAGTGAGTATTTTGCAGACTTGAGAAAAATAGTTTCTTTTTATTTTTAATAAGTTTTGATGTACAAATCTCTTCTTTTTTTTTTTTTTTATAATGGCGTGGAGCAGAATAAAAGAAGAAAAAAAAAAGGGGTAATGGCACTGCAAGGTTGGTTCTTAAAGCTTATGGTAAAGACGCTCAAATCCAAACATGGAATGACAATCAAGGCCTCTGCTATTCATTGACCCAATGGTTCATAGAGTCTTTACCGTAAGCTGTATACAGGACCATTATCAATTGAAAAACCAAGAGATTTCAAGTTCAATTTCAATAATACTATAATTTCTATATTAAGAATATTTTAAAATAAATGTAGGCCATGTGGACTTTATTGAAAGTTGAAATTGAAGAAAGGAAAAAAAACTAAAATTGAGATGGTTAAAAACTAAAAATTAGACCAATCAAAATCACTGACTATATACAATAATTTGTGCAAGCAAAATGACATCAATATATCCTTCCTTTTTTTTATTAACACTTCAACATTGACAGTAAAAGACACCATCACAGAGTCACAATTTTAAATCCAAACAAACCAAAACGTCAGAAAAGGCATCAACTTAATTACCACCTTGATGAATTATTTTTGTGTGGGGGCGTGTAGGACACTTGTGATATAAGTAGTTGGAGGAAAGATCCAGTTAGGAGAAAAGAGGGTTGATAGAGAAAGCTGCCGGCAACGTGGCCGTGATTCTCGCCGTTAACTGACGTCCCCTCGCCGTCTCCGGCCCTCTCTTTCCCCTTAATTGTTTTTTTTCTTATATAAAGGGTTGTAAATGTACAACTCCATTTGAGAGTGTCGGCTGCTTTTGTTCTACTTCTCCCAAATAAGACCCAAAAATAGGAGGAGAGAGAACAGAGTAGGAACAAAAAAAAAAAAAAAAAACAGAGGAATTTCAATTCCTCTCTCTCTTTCTTTCTTCCTCTCTTTTACTTGTGCTGCATTTCTTTGCTTCTGCTGCTTCTTGTGCTTTCATTTCTATCTGGGGTTTAATAAGGAAGGTGGGAAGCAGAGGAGAGGATTTATTTCCCTTTTCTGTATCTGGGGTGTGTTTTTTTATGGGGTTTTGGGTAGAGAGTGAGATCTGAACTGGGTTTTGCTTGCATTGTTGTATTGAGGAGGGAGAAAGGTGAAATCTCTGTTTTGGGTGTTCTTTTTTCTCTTCTGTTTCATTGGCTTTTGATGGTTCATGAGTGAGTCACTGACAGTCCAGCTCTTCCTCATTGCCTTGCGTAATTCAGCAGCAAAATCGCAGCAGAGAAAGAGTGAAAGGAAGAGAAGATTCGTGAGCTTTTCGCAAAGAAAACTGCTTTAAATTCCATGCAGATCTAGCGAGTTTCTTCACTGTCCTTGAATTTCTTTCCTTTTTCTTGCTATCTTCCACTCTATAGAGAGAGCTAGAGTAAGAAAAATGGATCAGATTTCTTCAACGACCCTTCTTCCAGAGGCATTTCAAGGAACGAGAGATGACATCACTGAACAAATTGGGTTCATTTGGGAGCAGGTCAAAGGACCTCTAATCGTCCCATTGCTGAAGTTGCTGTTTTTGTGTGCCTTGCAATGTCTGTAATGCTGTTCCTAGAGAGAGTCTACATGGGTGTTGTCATCATCCTTGTGAAACTTTTCGGCAGAAAACCCGAAAAGCGCTACAAATGGGAGCCTATACGTGACGATGTCGAGCTGGGGAACTCTCCATATCCCATGGTTCTTGTTCAAATCCCCATGTACAACGAAAAAGAGGTCCTTTCTCTCTCTCTTTTCTCAGCTTTTATGCACTTCTTCTACTCATCAGCTTTTATGCACTTCTCTACTTCATGTGTAATGCAGAGAATTCAATTCTAACTTTATAGAATAAAACCCTCTTCATTATTGTTTTAGCCTCTGATACTAACCTGTTTCTATGATTTTTTAATTTTTTGTGATTGAGGCAGGTTTATGCACTTTCAATTGGAGCTGCATGTGGGCTCTCATGGCCATCAGATCGAATCATATCCAAGTTCTCGACGATTCAACAGACCCAACCATCAAGGTCCTTCATCAGAGCCT